>JAHWXV010014175.1:0-23071 GCA_024586415.1 Phrixothrix hirtus | reverse complement strand
TATATATATATATATATATATATATATATATATATATATATATATAAATATATCGGGTGTCTCTAAATAATTTGTTATTGTTTGTCAAAATTTATGATGCGCTTACAGATTATTTGCTATGTTGAATATTGTATACTTATAATTTCTAAATACCTGTGCCTTCCAGATTTCTTTTTCATATTTTGCATCATATGCACTTTATTAATTGAGTGGAATATTGATATATTATACTTTTTGTACATATGTCAGTTAGAGGCTCTATATTTCATCGTTTGATTTTAACAAATATTTTACATTTAAAATTATTTTTACTTATTCTGACTCATGATTAGTGGGTAAAATAAATAAATAATAATCTACCTTAAAGTTAGTTGGAATTGTTATAAAATAACATCTATTTTAAAATTAATCCTAAGTATTGATTCAAAATCGAATGTGCTTTCGTAGTTTAATTCGAAAGATAATTGATTACTATAATGTTGTTCGATTATTCGCAATTGTTTAAATAATTTTTGTAATTTGGTGAAGAATTCCTAATTTACAAAATGTTATGGAGCTTTATACGTCTTGTGGGATACTTAAAGCTGTGATTTCGACATGTTTTTATACATATTTTTACAGCCTATCTAATTTTCTTAAAATCTCGGAAAATTGATATTTTTACACAAAACAAAAAGTTGGTATATAAAGTACTACAGCGAAGGTTTGTCATAAAACTGTTTTTAATGAGCACTTTGTGGTATAAATATGTTTAAAAAATAATTAATTATTAGAGATTACCAGTACATTTTTGACAAAATAGGATGGTAAATGCAAATGGAATATTATGAGTTTGAAAACAATGCTATTACTTTCAAAGATAATACTAATTGTTTTAAATTAATCTAAAGCAATATATTTTGCCGATTTCAAATAAATTATGAAGACTAGAATTTGCAAATAAACAAAAATGAACCAAATTTTAACACATTTAAAAATAAAATTATTTATTAGACCATCTGTATTAATCTTACACTGTAACTATCAATCACCACATAGTAGTGTTTTCTTTATTTGTTTTTTTTGTACAAATTTTTATTTTTCCATGGAATTCTAACCTTAATAATGAATTGTATAATATAACTAATTCATTGTATATGTCCTTTACAAATGGCACCTGCTGAATATTTAATGTACCTTTTATTACATCTTAAAGTTGAACAAATTTTGACTTCAGCATTACTTCGTTGTCTAATATTTTCAATTGTTTCCTTGAAATTCCTAATTACTTCTCAAAAACTGAATATTGACCTGTATTTGTTTTTCCAATCGGTTTTGATTACAATCTAAATGTTCTAAAATTCTATTCATTCTTTTGTCATCTTGGGCGCCCAAGTATCTTGTGAAAAATTTAAATACTGATCCTAATTCGTCTATTAATCCGCTTTTACTTTTACTGCTTTTTTGAAAATTAATATTATTAAATTTTGTTTCTACACTAAGTTTTATGAAATTTATAATTTTATCAGCATTATTTAATTCTCTAACAAGTCTTATATTATTTGATGTCTTGGTTCTAAGGTAATCATGTTGTATATTTAAATTATTTTACTCTTGTACTAATGATTTTAAATTATAATAATGTACGAACGTATGCTTAGTGTCTTCAAGTTCTGTTTTTCCTAGTTTGATGGGCAGGATTCCCGGGTTTGATGTCATGTCCATTATGTACGATTTTTGACATCTTGCGTACATCCTTGAAGGGATTAAAAATTATTAAATTGTTTTATGGGTCTCTTTATATTAGGTTAGTGTATATTTCTAGTGATATTACCGAGATCTGCAATGATCTTTGAGGCTGTTAATTTATTATTAATACTTTTTATCAGCTGGGGTCTATATTGATTTTTGTTTTAAACTGTTTCTGTTTATTCTTTACAAATACACGACTGGGTATTTTTGGTAATTCTTCTTGGCTTTCATTGCGTTTCGAGATTATTTTTTCTTTATTCTTCTGATTGCTTTGATATCTGTCGGTTACTAAACGAATTGTATTATTATATGCTAGAAGAGCATAGTGTACTTTCATTTGTATCGATTCGTTTTTCTATAAATCTTGATTATTGAATAATCTTATGTGTGTTATTAAAGTAGAATGGAATCCTTCTACAAGTCCATTTGATTCTGGATACTGATTACTAATAAAGAAGGTTTCTATTTTATATAATTTTAAGAGTTCTTTCAATATTGAATTCTTAAATTCTCATCCGTTATCTGAGACTATTTGTTCAGGTATAGGGTGATGTTGAATTAAGTTACATCCATATTTTGCACACAATTGAGAAATTAATTATAATAAGTATGAAGGCTGTTTTCTTGAAGCCTTATTTTCCCAATGAAAGAATATGATTTGGTTATGTTTATTTTAATTAAAACGACATGTTTCGGGAGCATGCGTGTCTCCCATCCTCAGGTTTTTTTAAGATAGAATTAAAGCTAAATTGAATATAAGATTAAAACTAAATAAAAATATATGGTTCGTAGGTGCACAATTCAATCTTTAGCGATCATGTTTAAAAATTTGTAAACTGTTAGATTGATGTCATGATGTGTAATAAAATAAATTACTAATGAATATTGAAACGAGTGACAATAAAAGACGTGGCACGGACGTGTATTATTTAAATTAAAAGGTTTTTGTGTGGAAAAAATAAAATATGAGATAAAGGAATGCGCGTGTCTAGGTTAAAGTTTTATGCAACTAGTAGGTGAGTCGTGTATGGTGGGTGATGTGTTGGCAGGCTTGTATTTGTATATAAGTGTGAAGCGAAAATTAGAGGAAATTAGTTGTCAGTGTTGCAAATGGAACGTAGATGTCAGAAAATATGGGGAATTGAAAAAAGTTATTTTAAATATGTAGGTATCTGTTTTGTTAAAATGGCGAGGTTGTTAATTTGGCGAACTGAAGGAGATAATAATGGAAATTAAAAATTAAAATATTTATTAAGGTGGAAAATAGTCAAAATAAACAAAATGAACTCAATTTGGGCGGTAAATTTGAATATGAAATGTGAAAGGGTGTATACAACATAGAAGATTAAGGTTGAAGATTATGAATGTGGATTGGAGTGATAGTTTTGTGTTGTAATGTATACGATCAAAACTTATTGTTCTAATCTGTTTCAAACAATTTTTAAAATTTTTAAAATTTAACTAACTTTATACTTTTAATTAATTCTTAACTTTGTAGCTTTGATTCTATCATAAAAAAACCCGAGGATGGGAGACACTCATGCTCCCAAAACATGTGGTTTTAATTAAAATAAACATAACCAAAACATATTCTTCCATTGGGAAAATAAGGCTTCAAGAAAACAACCTTGATACTTATAGGGTGATGTGTAAAGTAATTATTAATTTGTTAACTACTTCTATTTCTTGTCCGCTATTAAGTTTATATGTTTGTGCATATTTTGAAAATCACTCAATTATTGTAAGAAATTCACTATTTTCTAAAGTTGTTCTGTCTACATGCAGTATTCCAAAAGGCTTTGTAGCTATGGGGGTCACATTAAATTTGAAATTAACAGGTTTCCTGTCGCATTTCCTTAGTTAGAAAACTTCGCAATTATTTATATAAGCTTGAGTTGTTCCTTGCTGATTTGGTCAATAATATTTTTGTTTTATTCTGGAATGTGTTTCTTCTATACTTTTATAATTGCTTTTTCCTTCACGGTAGTTTCTAATTATAATATTCACTTCTTCTTCGCCTGTTACATCAACAGTGTGGATGTAAATTTAACTAACATTATTTATGAAATTTTGAAATACTTTTATAATACTGGACTTAACTTTTCGTATAAGGGGTTTTCAAAATATATATGGTATTTGACATTAAGTACGATTAATTCTTTCATAAAGTTGAGCATTTCTTGCTCATAATTTGATTTCGAAATATGTATAATTAATGTTTGTTTAAACTCGTGCAAGTGTATAATTGTTGGACTTGTCGGGTTGTGTTCTATTTCAGATACAGTTATCGGATTTTTCGCAAAATTTACAGGGCTATCTATAATGGGTATGCAGGTTACGGAGTTATTTTGATTACAATGGACTGTTTGACCATCCACGGTTTATATATTTCAACTACCAGAGATTGATTATAGTTATTTTCATTTTCTAATTCTTTATTGAATTCTTCCATGAATTTGGCAATAGTAAAATCGTTCCGATCATTTACATTCAATTCTAACTTTTCGAGGGTTTTTTTTATAAATATTAATTATTAGATTTGTATTTGTGAAGACATGGTTTATCATTTCTTTAATTTCATTCCAGGGTAATTTATCTAATCCTGATGCTATTCCGGGCATACAGAGATTTGTTAATTTATGTTTTAAACAAAAGCTCTTTAAAAATAATAATGTAATAGATATGTCATGAAGACTTGGTTTATTAAAATATTTTTCTTTTGTGATTAAGTAAATTATTACTCGTTTTCTATCTACTAAGTATACTAAGTTATGCAACTTTGCGTTTTGTGTTTTCAGTTGGTCGACATTTCCAACAGTTTTTTAAAAAGTTTTTGCCATGCTTTGAGACATTTCCAATTCCTGTCCTACACAACGGGTTAAATTAGTATTTGAGGGCGTGTTAAATAAATCATCACTAATTTCATTAACTATTTTCGGAATTTTTCCTATTTGTTTATTTATCAAGTATGATATTCTCCTTGAATGAAATATTTAAAATTAATTTTATTTTTTAGGTTAGTAGGGATTCTGCTTAATGCGTCGGTGTAAGTGTTTGATGTGCCTTTTTTATAAATGATTTCATAATATTATTCTTCAAGTTTTAGTTTTCATCTTATTAATTGTTTCTCTTAATGAGAATATCTACTATAATGGTTTGTGGTCTGTAATAATTTTAATTTTCCTGCCAAATAAGTACCGTTTAAAGTATTGGGTGAACCAAACAATTGCTAATAATCCTTTTTCTATTATACTATAGTTAGTTTCTGCTTCATTTAGCATTCTACTCGCATTGCTATCGGCAAACAGATTTCATCGGAGCCTCGTGGCAAAACGGTTCCAACCGCGAAATTGCGTCAGAAGTTAATATAAAAGGTTTACTAAAATCAGGGTATTGCAATAGGGGTTGATTGATTAATAATTTTGTGCAGAAATTGTAACATTCAACATACTAATGATTTCTTAAATCTATTGTAGCATCTTTCTTTAACAATTTGGTTAAATGTTTGGTAATTTTCGAACAATCCTTTACACATTTTCTATAATGCCCCAACAATTCAAAAAAGCCTTTTATTTGCTTGGCATTTTGAGGAATTGGGTAATTTGTAATTGCTATAATTTTGTCAGGATTTGGATTAACGCCATGTGGCGTAACTATGTGCCCTACATATGATACTTCCTTTTTACAGGAATTCAGACCTATTCAACTGGATTTCTAAATTTGCGAACGATAAAACCCTAAGCTCAAGTTATGCATATGTTCCTGTAGGTTTGTACTAAAAATGATTATGCCGTCAAGGTAGATTAAACACTTATCATTATTAAGTCCTCGTAGGACGTCATCTATTGTTCTTTCAAATGTACTAGGACTACTCTTCAGTCCAAATGGCATTCTTAAAAATCCATAGTAACCATCCTCTGTGTTAAATTCAGTTTTAGGAATATCTTCTTCGCTCATCTCGATCTGATGTAAACCTGAAGTTAGGCCCAGAGTCAAAAAATGTTGACATCTTGCCAATTTATTCAAGAAGTCATTAATGTTTGGCAAAGGGTATTTAGTATCTATAGTTTTCTCATTTAACCCTCTATGGTCAATTAATATATGCCATTCTTTCTTTCTAGAAGCATCTAGCTTCTTAGGTACTATCCAAATAGGGAAGACTAAGGGGACTTGGAATTTTAATTATTTTTTGTTTTAACATTTTCTCTATTTGAGAATTTACCTCTTGTCTATGGGCTTCTGGGTATCTATATGATTTAGCATAAATAGGTATTTCATCCTTAGTCCTGGTGAAGTGCTTGATTTAATTTGTAAACGTCTAGGTGAAATATATTAGAATACGAGTGTACAAGGCTCTCGATAGATGCTCTTTCCTCTGTATTAATATGGTTAGTTCTAATTTTCGAAATAATGAGCTTTAACCTCTCAGTGTTAAATTAGGACCATTTTTTAAACTATTTTCATCTATTTTTTCGACATTTAAAGGTTTCGATATTTTAATCGATTTTAATTCATTAGTGGGATTTATAATTGAGCAGAGCGCATAATTGTTTCTCACAGTTGAGATATCTTCTGGAATTATTAAATTTTAAGATTTGCTACAAGGTATTCTTATGTCTCCGTTTGAAATATTCACACGAACTTTAATTATTTTTTCTGTTTTAGGCTCTGTCACAATATTTGGTTCACATCCCTCTGTATGTAAGTTGTTTTGTGTATTAAATAATTTAATTTTAGCACTAGGGGTAATTATGAATCCATTTCCTGTATAAATTATAACTTGTAACGCGTTTAGGTTATCCATTCCTAAATATACATCGAATTTTTCGTGAAAATTAAACTAGTGGAATTTTGGTGATAAATTCTCGCCTTTTAATTTGAATATTTTACAGACAAGTAATGTAGTACTTTACTTTCGTGTGGACGCACCGTGTACCGTTGAAATTCTAAATGAATCATTTTTCATTGATTTTTTAAAATACATAAACGCTATTTTACGATTTGCAAAAGATTTTGTAGTCCCTGTGCCTATTAAAACCTTAAAATTATGCTCCAGTAATATAATATGCGGGAGGTTATTTGAATCATTTGTAAGATTCATTAATCGAATATTTGAAAGTTTTCTTCGTTCGAGGCGTGTTCTAGAAAATTTCCAATTTCTCGGTTCGGATCTTTTCTTTATTTAATTGTGAATTTTCAATAAATTCTTCGTTTAACTTGGTAGTTTCCATTTTGTTTATTATTTACAGGAAAGTTTGTAAATTTTCGAGACGGTCCTGGTTGTTGCGTATTTTTAGTACAGATGATCATTGACGTTGGTTGATAAAAGTTTTGATCTGTATTTAAATTAGGATTCCTATTCTGTTGATAATTTTTATTTTGATTGTAATTTGCCTCAATTTGACACAAAGGAGATTTATTTGAAATTGCAATTTATTCGTTTAATAATTTTATTGCCAAGTTTTGTTCATAAGTGATTTATTAAACGTGTGATTGTTATCATTAGGTTTACTAAAAATTTTAAATTGCGGTTTATTCAACATTGGTTTATTAATATTTTGTTTAAACTGAGGTACAAGTGTTTTATTAATTTTATTAGATTCATTTGATTCATATTGAAAATGATTTGTAAGCATATTTAAAGCTTTATTTAAATCTGCACGGTTTTTAGCCCGCATGTACTGACCAATAGCATCTTTTAATACCTTTAATAATACTCTTAAACTCAAATTTTTGAAATAATTGACTAATATTTTAGATTAATTAATTTGAGTATTAGTGTTTATATTAGAAATTTGCAGATTTAGTAAACGCATTTTGCGATTATCAAAATCAAATACAGGTTAACTATATGCTTGCTTAAGGTCTACCATTTCCATATTCGGTGTAAACATATCGCGCTTATCAGAATATGCTTCAATTAGTGCATTTTCCAACGAATTCCAGTTATTTATGAAGCAACTGGCGATATTTATAGCTGCTTGCCTCTGAATCTTTGATAATATTCTTGATATTAAATAGTCATTTTGAAAGTCCGTTTACCTCCGAAATTACGCAGAATTTTCGTACTAGTTTTCAGATTATTTCTATAAAACGCGGAAGTAACATCCTATCTCCTGTAAATATAAGAATCATATCTAAATACTCTTTCTTTAGTATTGGAGTTGCTATTTTTATAATTTTATTTGAATTTTGACCTATTTGTAAATTATTAATTTTATTGACTAATTTGTTAATTTCCATTTATTATTTGTTCATTTTAAATTCTTAGTTAGTTATTCTATATTTCGCTAGAACTTGATACTAAATTTATTTTTAAGTTTATAATTTTTACAGATTGAGTCAGAATAGTTGCAGTAATTATAACAATATCTTTAGAACCTCTAATTAACAATATATACTTACAGCAAGAAACTGAGGAGTGCAAGGGTCTGAATTTCCACCATGTTTTTGCTACTTGGCTTAATTCTTATTAGTTCCCTATTATTTGTAGCAATAGTGAAATTCGAGCGTCTGGACTTCCAACAATTTATTTCTTCTTAAATTTTGTACTCTAAAAATATATTTAATTCACTCATATTTAGGCCGTAGATTTCATCAATTTGGATCCCTTTTCTTAGATCCTACTGACTGTGCTGGTTAAGTTTTAGCTGCGTAAAACTATTAAAAAATATAATTTACTTATCAATCTTTATGATGATCTTTATACAACTATAACTTATAATATAATGAATGCAAGTGTGTCTATTGTGAACTGCAAGTATATTCTGATCTAACTTAAACTGAATTAACATATCTATTTATAGCATAAGAAGTTCTTAGCTATGACCGATATAATAATGTTTATTTTACATTTTAGGTGTCACGTAACTTACATGCTAATAATAGGAAGATAATTATCGAACTCAATCTAACATTGCATTCCAAAGCAAAAATTATTTTAAAGATATTCGGTAATACCAATTATAAAATTGCCCAATTAAAACACTACTAGAAGTTTTAAGGAAGAAAATCTAATCCTTATTTTATTAGCGGGTATTTAGTAATCAGCTGAGAACACTCATTAATGGTGCCCTGAAACTGTATGCATCATACACTGGCTAAAGGAGGACAGTTGACGAGCTATTTCTTGTTGAAATCAGAAGATTAAGTTAAAAAGCGGGCATGGGCTGAAAACTTTAATTGCAAATATTTCGAAAACTATTCAATTTAGAAACATGGTTTATAATCGTTTCTTGTATCTGCTGTTAAAGTAATGCTTCTTATATTCCATACACGATACATTGCTATAAGCTTCCTGTAGAGAAGTATTCACCGATTAATAAAAATTCATTATGAGGAACATTTTTTGGAGAAAATTGGTAGCTCAGTGTACATAAATTTCGTTGCAATTGCCCATTGAGAGATTTTGGGAGAAGTAGGTACGGGTGGTGACTGGAAAGCTACAATAGAAGCTAAGGGAATTCATTTCAAAAGCGATAATGGTTAAATAAAGAGGAAAGTTCTTGAACGCAAACATCGTAGTGAATCATACTGAAACAAACTAAACAATGCAACATTGGACAAAATTATTGTGTGGTCTGAAGAAGATACGTAATTCATTTCCGATGAGAGAATAGCTAGCCTGCATCCCTGATCTGAATATCACCGAAAACCTTTGGGGTGAACTTCAACGTAGAGTTAGAAGTCTCCCAGGCCAGACAGAAAATCTTGCTGAGCTTCAGAACGTGCTTCGTGAAGAATATGAACGTATTCCTCAAGTTTATATTCAAAATTTGTTCGTTTCCATTCCAAAGCGTATGCAAGCGGTTATTGATGTGTTTGGGTATAATACCCGATGTTAGACGATTTTCTTCAAGTTCACTCATAACTTTTGCATTATTCTAATTACATAAATTATGCTAAGGAATCAATTAGTGATGGTCTTTTTTAAATTAAAGATGAAAGATGTTGAATAACTGTCAGATTGAAAGGATACATGATCGCAATAAACACTTAAATTAAGATCAAATATGAAACAATGCATAAAATTTCCAACGAATTTTTATTTTCGGAAATTTATAGGGTGGTCACTTTTTTTGCCGGTCAGTGTATTACATACGGTCATAAACAAAACAACATTGTGATTGTTTTAAACAATTCATCAATATATTCTCACGAATAAACAATCACAGAAAAACAAGAGTGAATTCGAATTAAAATAAACTTAGGCTGCAGTTTATTGACTGGTGTATTAATATTGTTATTGTGTCCACAGTAGCACTAAATGCACTTAAATTCATACAACGATCCTCAGTGCTATTTTTCTGCAGCAATCCGAATGGAAGATATGGATCCAGGCATGTAATTGTAATAGTCGACTTGTCATTATTTAATGACTAATTATCTACTGTAGTTTATTAATACACAGTTAAAAACTGACAGCAAATATTTTAATGAACATACTGCTGAATTGCACAAAATTTTGAATACAAATTTGCCTTCAACATTCAAAAATAAAAGTAAATCTTTAACGGAAATTTATTTTAATGCACCTTGGCCTAGAAAATAAGATTTGTAGTTGTTTATGTAAATACACAAGTTGTGGCTCCAAGAAAACTACTTCTGACAAAGAAATGCATTTTCTATGACATACAAAACTTTCTAATTAAAGTAGGAACGTGTATTACCAACCATGAATAGGTTCACAGAAATGTTATAGAAGTATTAAAACTCCAACGTTAGAATTTAAGCGCACATTTTAAGAAAGTGATAACTAAATGAAAAAGAGATAGCTTAAAATGTGCGTCCACAATTAGTAAATTAAGATACAAGAAAGGGTTGTCAGTAACAACCGAAGTTGTAGAAGAAAAAATTGAGGAATACGCAACGTCTTTTTCGTTGTGGTTATGCAAGTTAGAGCGCATGTACAATAACAAACTAAGCTTAGAAGATATTCCATCTTAAATGGCTTGAAGATAGTTTCCATTCAGCGAACAGGTTACGTCGGAGGTCCTAAATAAGCATACCGAGTGACATGGAAATCGCAACGCCAAGAAGGTGTAGGAATGTTTTGACCAAACTTGGCAGAAACATTTAACTAGTAAAACGTAACAATTGAATAAAATTTTATTATTATGGATCAAGTGATAATGACTTATCTGACAGTTCTTTCAGTTTTTCCTAACAATGTTATGTTTTGCGAGATTTTGTTCAGTTATTTAGTGTTTCCGCTTGTGATTGTTTGTTTTGAGGGAGTGATCGTGCCTAGAGTGCGCCAACGTGGAAATTACCGCCAACTCAGGGAATCTTACGGAGATCATATGGTTGGTTTGCGCGAAGGTGGTTTGTCATTCAGAGAAAGTGCAAATCGCCTTCAACAGAATCAATCCACCATTATCCGCTACTATCCTGCATGGACTAGGAAGGGTGAGGAACGTTTACAGAAGTGAAATAGGGGACGAACAAGAACAAATGACGTGGAGGGTAGCTATCTTCGACTTATGGCAACAAAAGACCGATTGTCCAGTAGCAGATAAATTGCCAATCAATGGATAGCTGACGAAGGTCGTCCTGTAACGCTTCGAACGGGTTACCTTAGAATCAAAGCTTGTGGTTTGCAATGTTATCAGCCACATCTTGTATTACAAATACCGGCTCAACATCGACAGCAACGTTTGGAGTGGTGTACGTTGCGATTGCATTGGAATCTGGAGTGGCATAGGGCAGTGTTCAGTAGAGAATCCAGATTCTATTTGGGGTTGCATGATGGCCGTATGAGGGTTAGACGAAAACGTGGGGAACGTCGTAATGTTGAATTTTCTGTTGCGATGCATGTGAACCACACTGTGGAGATTATGATATGAAGTGCTATAGCTTATGGTAGTAAGAGTCGTATGGTATTCATACGAGGAAATATGACGCCCTAGCGATATGCGAATGAGGCCGTGGAACCCCATATTCTTTCATTTATTCAGCAGTTGGAAGAACCATTTACTAAATTCGATGCAACGAAGGGTGAGTGAATATGTAACCGATGGTAGGAGGGCCAGCCCAGTATTAATAAAAATTACATTGGTTCTTTTTCTTTAAAATGTATACATTGTTACCTTTTAGTAGCTAAAAGTTTCTGCCAAGTTTGGACAAATAATTCCTATGCCTTTTTGGTGTTGAGCTGAGTATACTAACTTGCCAGGACAGTAGAAGTATCGCAAATTGATTCAGCTAGAGATCAATTAAATCAATGTATATTAACCACTACGAAATCGTAACCCATGTATGAAGATAAATATTGTACGGTGTAATGAAAATTACGCGGATAATTTTAAATTCAATTATTATTAAATAAAACTCTATTTACAGCAAACAATAGTTATTTACAAAACTTTTGTAATATTAGGCGACTTAAGCAAAAGTTTATCTCGCAACTGTTAGACCGCAATCTATTGTGAATAGAAAATAGTTTTTCCTTTAAAAACAACAACTGCTGTTTGACCTAAATTTATTATAAAGGTTTGCCGGTCATAGCAGCACTCGCTCGACCAAGAATTATTTATAAGTATTTACATTCGTAGATATGTGATTAAAATGCGACTACTTCTGTTTGCTGGGTTTAAAAATATAATTAGTAATAGTAAATTTCTGAAGTTTTCAAAATTTCTTCTTTGAAATTGAAATTACTTTTTCTGAAATTGTTGCTATTTGTTCCGAGATTAAAATTGTAAGGCTGAAAATCTGTGGTTGATGAGTAAGGATAACGGCGATTTGGTAATCCAATTCTTCATACATAAAGTCTTTTGCATATTGTGATTCATACGCTGATTCTCTCCAATGAGTTAGCAAAAAACATCTGGCTTCCCTTTCATAATCAAATAGCCTAGGTTTTTTAGTAATCATCTGTTTGGCTCATTAAACTAACGCCTTACCTCCGTTTCTGTCATAATATAATAAACCAACAACCAGAAAATTTTAAGTATTGTTATATAGATAACTTTGCAAATATATATTTTCTATGAAAAGTAATTTAAATTACATATAAGTTAGTTAATCCTTCAAAATTCTTATTTAGGCATTAAGATGTAAATTATAAATTATTTATGAATATTTGGCTGTGAGGCAAAGAAAAGTTTTAAAGGACTTTATTAGGTATGCTAAGCTAAATAAACATGTCTGTTTCTAAAATAACGCGCCCTCTCGTTAGTCATTAACAATGTTTGATTAACTCGGAGACGCCTTTATTCAAACTGTAAGACAGCGTAGTCTACATTAATTTGATAGCAAGCTAAGAGGGCATCCAGGAATATTTTGTATTTTTATTTTTATAAAAAATTTTGCTGCTAGTTATATATATTCTGTAAGAAAATTTTATTATTCTAGTTGCATAAGAAGTGCGACAAAAACAGCCTGGAAGGATAAACGGAAGAGATAATTAAAATTAACGAGATTAGACCTTTAGGGTCAAACGTGATGTATACACGGTAGAATTTAATTTCTTAAAATCGCGTAGATTTTCGTTGTTATCTAAGGCCGTATTTTTCCCGAGATTTACCAGGACCAACACAAAAACATATAAAAATGTCTTTAATATGAACGAAAGGAAATATCTCGTTTGTTCTAGCTTTCATGTTTATCTTTTTAAAAGTTCTCCCTTTGGAAAATAAATGAAGGCATGAAACAGTAGGACGAAAAATAAAGAACGCTGTCAGTCGTAAGTGACGGATGCGTTAGCGACGCTTGATTTGAACCACATTAACTCAAGCTTCAAAAAATGGAAATAAAATTTATTCCTTTTAGATGCTATTTTGTATTGTAACAGTTAATGTAATTGCAGTCTTTCCATTCTGAATAAACTTAATCCTTTACTTCCCTATTAATATGGGATTCATCGTAAATATACAATCAGATAAAGGCAAAGACGGTTGTCCAATTAATTTTAATTAAGTGCTTTATTGATTATGTATATATGACATTCTATACTAGTAAACAATAGAATACGTGCAAAGAGGTAATAGTCGAGTCAGCCGATTAAATATCTTTGATATATATTGGCTTTGAGAAAGGATCTTGACGTATATCAAGATTGAAGGACTTGTGGCGACGCACTTTTAAAAATAAAATACTTCATCGTCTTATAGATTTCAGTCATGAAATGAACTCAGCTTTAAGTAACCCATTTATAATTAACTCAGAACGCTTTCTTAATATTCCCTAAGAGATTTAAACAGTAAAACATTCAAGTGCTCTTAGAACATAAGTAAATTATTAATGTACCTAATGCATTAAACAATTAGTGCTTATTAAATATGTTTTAAACTGCTTTTTCGTTTATATGAGGGGGCAAATGAAACTTTTAGGAATTAAAGTTTCCAGCGGATTAGAAGATAATTTGGGTTTCTGCTGCCGATATCATGACGTTTAGCATTGTTAAGACATTTACCATATAGAACTATATTCGTAACTATACAGGGTGTTTCCGATAGTATGACATTCCTTTTAAGGGATGAAAGCAGGCCCTATAGACACCTCAATAAGCGTAAATATAATAGCGATACGAATACTAAAAATTCTTTTTTTAATAATGACGAGTGGACTATGGACATGCTTTCAAATATACAAATATCACCGAGTAAGTGTTTATGACTAAATCAACAATTCCGTAGTAGAGCAGAATTGTACGTGTTTATTTTAACTTTCGAAGTAGGTGCATAAAAACACAATTGTGAAATGATATACCTTTGTAAATGTCATTATGCCAATTTTCGTCAGTTATTAGATGCGTTTCGTTGTTTAACCAGTGTTTTAATAATGAAAACTAAATCACAAATTTTGCCCATCTACACCGTGTTTAATTGATTGGTGCTTTTATGTTAATAAAATTGTGCACAGGTCTGTAATAATGAAGAACTTGAAGAGGTATGATTCAATTAATATGGATTAAAAAACTGCAAAATTAAACATTAGATAAGAGAAATGAATCTGTAAGCGAACTAACATACTTTAACGTTTCTAATTATTTGTGGTTCCGACGGCAATTTCACAAAAGTTACACTAAAGGAATTTGTAATAATGTAGCTAAAATTTCTAAGACAATCTAATTGATCATTCAGGTAATTAATTCTGTATCGCTAGTTTTGAAACAGCGTATAAAGTAATGTTTGATTATTCTAAGTCGAATTGGGGAAATTATTGTGCCATAGGTGTACAACTAAAAAATATCAATAAATAATTGCTTAAGCTGTCTTTACATTTAAATACGTTTTTTTAGAACGATGCATGACTAAACTCTATTTTTATTATTATTAGTTATTAATAAATAACTTCTTCAACATTGTTAAAAGGATTGTATACATTTTTTCTAAATTCTTTCAATTGCGTGAAAGGGCAATGCCTTATCCTGTTATTTATTGCAGTAAACAAACCGCAATGTGGCTGCTATAGCTGTCAAAGTGTATGTTACTGTAAATTAATACTGTTAGGTAGGTCAGTTTTAATTTTATGAACGATTTAACAGTTTTAGCAGTAGTGCAACCATAGGCGGTTCGTTGTACATAATTAGAAAGAAGGGAATTTTTGTATTCGTATTGCGTTTAATTTTACTTACAGCCCACAAAAGGAATGTCATATTATCTGAAACACCCTGTATTTTGAGGGATGTTGCCTAATGAAGCGCGCACCGAACTAAATGCCTAGAACAGTGTTCCTGAAAGCATGGATGAGATAACGAACGAATGCGTTGTGACGATTCTATAATCAAGAATAAAGAAAATGCGATTAAAAAGGACTGCACATGCGTTAAATTCTGCCTCATCTATAAGCTGTTACGTGAAACAGAATTGATGAAAATCGATCGTCCAACATTGAAGTTATGGACTATATCTGAAAGTTCCTTATTTGTTTAAGAGTTTAGGATTAGTGAGTAAAATCCAAGGGATACTATTGTTTAAATTCCTTATAGGTAAAAATTTGGGAGGTGAATTTGTTGCTATACCGTAGTTAACGTAAACCTATATTAACTAAGGTAAAGGATTGCGGAGTTCATTTGGAGTGCTACTGATAATAAATTCATGATTATTGTCACTAAGTATTTCAATGTTAGTAAAGTTTACATTTTTCGGAAGCAATACGTAGTTTAATTTTCTGATACAGCTTTCAGCTGTGTTCGTTTATATTTCTCCCATCTCTCGTTGAATTTGGATAAACGGATACAGTCTTCTAGTTTTGCACTTTTGATTTCGCCTGTTACTGCCGTTCAGTTGAAGAAGAAATCGCCAACCATCTAGGGGTTGCATTGAAGAACTTTCAGCAGCTCTCTCTTATGGTGTGCATTTTCCGGTTAGAGAAGGTGAGTTGCGGCTTGAATTCAAATTCCAGCATAATTTGTCCATCAGATCTCTTAAGGCATCAATCGTTGAAAAGGGCTACGATTTCATTGAATGCACTCAGTTATGAATGGAGATTGACAGCAAGCTTTGAGATTTTATTAGTGTAATAGAAAGCGCAAATAGAGCTAGTTTATCTTCAGTTGCAAAGCTTTGTAATAGCTAAGGTTTTGAAACATAAACAAAGGTTTTAGGCCATATATGGTGGTGTAAAGGGTACTTACAAAATGACAGATCACGGAAAGATTCTGTAAGCTACACTTGAGAAAAAATTCTAGGCGTTAGTGAAATTCTGAGTAAATGGCTACAAACAAGAAGTGTTTACCAGTAGAGCATTCAGAACTGGAGTGATAATTGTAATTCCAAAGAGGCATAATTTGCAAACATCCCAAATAAGTATAAATCAATTTTTTACTCACTATTTAGTTAAATCTACATATTCCCTACAGGCTTACTTCTAAACTACCGAAGGCAGAAGAACTTACTTAGAATCAGGCCCTCCTTCTCCGCCTACTTTACTACTCGATCATTCTGAAATGCAGTCTCTGGGAATCAATCCGGAGGTACAAATTTTGGCGCGGTAATTAATAATATATGCGTTCGTCTACGAGTCGTGCATCTGAAAACTTACATAGTCCTTCAAGGGTTAACAGGAAAATGCAAATAACACGGATCTACACTTTCATTGAAGAATTGGTGAGCAACTTCTGCCGGCAAGTTGTGGAAGCACTGATTAACGGATTCTTTAAATTCATCACTTGCGTAACGGTTGTCACCGAAGTACCACCAGAAATATTATGGATACGGTGTTTTGGGATCATAAGGGCGACTTCCTTATTCACTGCATACTTAGAGTTGAGACGATAAATGCAGCAGCCTACTACCAAACGCTTCACCGACTCCGCTGCACCATTTAAAACAAACGGGACGGAATGTTGACTAGGGAAATCATTCTCCTTCCCGATAATGCACGTTTGCATGCAGTTACCGTGACAGAGGGCTTACTTCGTTGGTTTTAGTGGAAAATCTTTAAACATCCGCCATACAGCCCGGACTTAACTCCAAGTGATTATCACTTATTCTCCAAATTGAAAAACTTCTTGAGTGGAAACCGCCACGCAAGTCATGAACTTAGAGAAACCGTTAATCAGTAGTTCACCAATTAAGTGGCAACTAAGTATGAATACGGCATAGAACAGCCAGTAAAACGGTACGACAACTGCTTAAATTTGAAGGGTGACTATGCAGAAATGTAGCTTAGGTATCACATTGCTTGTAAAATAAAGATTTATTTCATTATCCATATCAATAAATATTACAAGTTGAACAAAAGATACCGTATACGATAAGAGTTAATTTCGGTTCAGGTGATGTGTGCTATTGGTTATCATATGTCAGTGTTCATTACACATTAATTAACTAATTTAATTAACATTAATTAATTAATTTAATTAACGTGTAATCTACATAAGAAAATATTACAGTTTAATTAAAGAGTACTAAAAGGTTAAAATATTTTTTAAATATTTGCATTTTAAATAACATCAAGCGTTAAAGTTTCCATTTGTTCGCGCAGCCGGTTATAAAGGTGATTCAAAAGAAAGTCAAATGGGTACGATAAAGTTAACAGCCCCAATAAAAATATTACTAGAAGCCGTGGGAAGCTTAACGTATTCCGCAATAGACAGAAACAGACAAACTTTTAAAACTCTTAAACAGGAATGGTTAAAAAGAACTTTGCACAAATTTCGTAGTCATGGAAACGAAAAGTTACAAAAGGTTTTGTACTACCAGAAATCGAAGTCTTTGGGTTCTAGCTTTAATACTACCTAGTTAAATTGAACAAGTATTGTATGTCCAGTGTCAAGATATAGAAATTGACTAGTTGGTAAATAGTTCTTGTTATCTTAATTACTGATAACAAGTCCAGCGAAGACATCATTTCTAAAATTAGCACAAGGCAGTAAAAACACACGGCCCAAGATCAAAGAAATTTGAGTAGCTCGATTCACCAACTTCAACAAAAAAAGCACGCAATAGACCGAATTTGCGACCTTTATAAACGTCATATTTACCTAAGAAAATTGGACGTCAAG
Source organism: Phrixothrix hirtus (assembly GCA_024586415.1). Taxonomy (NCBI): domain Eukaryota; kingdom Metazoa; phylum Arthropoda; class Insecta; order Coleoptera; family Phengodidae; genus Phrixothrix; species Phrixothrix hirtus. The sequence goes on along the minus strand of JAHWXV010014175.1, from coordinate 4,887 downwards.
TAAGTAAAAATTTACAATTTTCATTGAAATAATTTTAACAATACTTTTTATATTTTATATCTTTCGCTATATTGCTAATATTACGTCGAAAATCACGTAACAAAGGCTTGATATTAGAAAAATTGTTAATCATCAGTTTTAAAATTTCATTTTAATGAAAACTTGTTTTAAATGTATCTCGTTTATTTATATTTGAAATAATAAATGTTCGTTTAAACTTTAATTTGGTTTTCGCTCATGTAAAAATAAATACTAGTACACAAGGTACAGTTATAGGATAATCCTATGTAATTTTTAACAAATTGACAGGTGGAAACCACTTTTGAAATTCAAAATTTTATAAACAGTTTTAAAATATTATGTTTGCTGCATTGTTTAAAGTTAACGCACGCTATCCAATTAATTATTAATAGCAAACCAATAGCAACGCAGTAAACAGCAGAATGAGGAATTTCTCTAATGAACTTAATTAGCTGACTTAAATCGAAGGCGTGGACTGTTTAAAGATATGGGTAACCAATACAATTTTAAGGATTTTATTTACTTTTCATGGTAGCTATAAACCTTGTTAGCAGAACAATAGAATTTATGTTCTGTTATTTCTACCTAAACGTTTGAATACGAATGAGTTGTTTATTTTATATAATTTATAGGTTCCAATGCATAATAAAAATCCCAAGATTAATAATTATATTTCAAGATAAAAGATCAATATGGAAAAGTTAGGCAATTTTACAGACATTGTTGAGCTACGTGCGGTGCAAGACTTAAAATGCAAACATCATGTTCAATGACTGTACTACAACCGAAGTAACCCTAGTCGCAAAATAAAACTTAAATTACATAAACTGTACTATTACGGCTGGTATTTCGATTTCCGGCTAAATTTATCTGCTGGTTAATTACCTAGCTTACTATTGTGTTAATAATGGTTTCCGTGGAATATATCTAAAAGATAAATTTAACTGGAGGTCGAAATACCAGCTTTTAGCAATTTGAATCTTCTTTAAATTTTGACGTTATTAGATTGGTAAGGGATCATGTACTTTTTAGTTAGTTGCGCTACGAAGTTGTTTTCTATCTATCCTGGTTAGGAAATTGTTGCCCTGCGACAAACGCTTTTGACTTCAATTCCAGTATTTTGCGTGTTCAATGCAACAGAAACCAAGGGACCGCCACTTGCAGGTCGTGTAACGCGTATAATACATTGGATTGGGAATAAACCCGGATTGGATGCATATAGCTTTTACTAGGTAGTAGGGATACTTGTAAATTCTTGGAATTTTTTTTCAAATATTTGGTGGTCAAATGCATGTGGTACGTAAAATTCTTGTTGATTATTTCAACGCTTTTATTAAAATAAGAAGTCGGTTAGAATTTGTCAACGATCCTTTCTGTTACTGTAGAGAAATATTACGTTTTAGTACGCCCTCAATAACTGAATTGATTTTATTTATTCATTTAACTTTATAAACTAAATTTTCTTTTTAAACCATATTATTTTAAAATAATTTATAAGGCTTCCTTTTTATATTAAATTCATTTTAGATGTTTCGTTTTAAAGTACAACTTCATTTAAATTCATAATTCAAGTTTGTAAAATAATGAGTTAATGAAATTCTATTAAGTCAAATATAAATTGCGTTGGTAATTAGTAACAGCATTAGTCTATATTTAGCCTAAAAATTACTATTTAAGCATTTACTTAGTTTTCTGTGAGATCACACGTTTCTAGAGTGAATGGAAAAATCTAATTGTAGGAAGAAAGGATAAAATTATCCTTCGTCAGTTTCGTTTTCTAGAGTTGAGGATTAAAGGAAAGAATCCCGAATAAACCATCACGTATTTGAATTACGTCTCAATCTTTATGAAACTCTAACCCTATTTGGAGGGATGTAACATGTTAAAAATTAATTAAAGTGAATTATTGAAGAGACGCTTTTCAGATCCCGTTGGTTGATTTAAAGTAAATAATTTACATCTGGTGATAGTAATTCGGGCAGATACCTTGTTTGGTACATAAATAGGAAAATGAATTCCATTTAACGTGGTCCTCTACCTTCAAAGTACATGTTGCCCGATAAAAAGGTAGCACTGGGGAATGAAACCTCCAGTTCTTTTAAGTGAACTGTTTTATTATTGAATCAACTTATTCGACTTTCAATGCATCTGAGCTCGGAAGCATACAACTTTGCTCGAACTCTCACCGTGTGTTATTTTGCCTATTCGAACTAAAACTAAAGTTGATAATTTCGACGCCATGTGCTGTGCCATCAAATTTAGTGTACTGCTATTAAACCGCTTAGTTGAGCACATTATGTGTACTTTTCTTTAATTTGCTATTAAAATCTAACTTAGACCTCGTAATCTTAATCTGCTTAACACCTAACTAATGATATATGTAACTATTTGTAGCCATATTATTGTTGTGCTCACATGCCAGATGCCGTCTTTTGAGCTCAAATTGCAAATTAAGTGCAAGTACATTTCGTAAAACCGGCTGTTATCAGATCTACTTTCCTCCGTGTTAATTAATTGCACAAGTTTTGGTAGTAGAAGCTTCTCGTACGCTAATAATAAGCAATTATTATTTTTATTGTATGCCCTAATCTGTATTTCGCTCAATACCGTTGGGTAAATGTATTGATTTTAAGATTAATTTTACTAGATTTACTGCTAGTAGTCACCGTTAGCAAGTCCTTTTGTGTCATATACGAGGAAAAACCATAAAGTTTCCTCGCGATAAGCTAATGAACAGATTCAATTTAGTTTTATGTCGAATCAACTTCATAAGAAATTTTAAAGTTTAATACCCTGTATTCATTGATATACTGTGGGAAATGCAAAAAGATTCCTTCATCAGCTAGGAATAGCCCTTTAGGGCAACCTTTTGGATCTCAAGTGCAATTATAGTAGCATTTCAATTACTTGAAATAATTACATTCCCAACAAATAGAAAAATTGGTATTATTTGAAGAGATGGGAGAAACATTAACATAATAGTGCAAAAAAACATTTTCTGCTCTCCAAAATTGATATTAATGAAATTATTTCTGTTTAAATAAACAAAAATAGTCATTTCTAAAGCAAGTGTGGAAAAGTGACATTATTGTGTACGAACGCGAGACATGACCGGGACATTAGCTGAGATTATAAATGTAGTACACTTGAAAAATTAAATGTACCATGATTTAACAGTTAATGAAATGAATAGGTAAATCAAACAATAGTAGTATGGTTATTACGGCAAAAGAAAACAACATTGCCATCTGCCTAAATAAATAACATTTGTTTAATAGAAATGGAGGATATGCAGGATAGCACTGCAATGCTAAATAGTGTTCCTATGTGAAAATTCAGCACTTTTATAAACGAAAAACTATGCTAGATTACCATTTAGCGTACGGACAAAGAATTTGCAGGCCTCGTTATGCTTTGCTCGTTCGTGCCTCAAACAGATGCGGGTTGAAAATGCTATATTCTCTCCTTAACACACAATTTACTATCACGGTTGCTATTTCGTCATCCTTTCGCCTATGCTTTGATGGAAATTACAGAACCGTTTACATAATATTTAAAATCCCCCTAATTTACCTTTACTTAGTCATCTAATTTTCGATTATAAAATACCAATCCAAATAATATTTACAAATTAAATTATACTAAATTTCATAGTTTTCCACATATATTTTCAATGCCATCAACTTAAAGCTTTTTCTACCAAAATATGATCTTCCCCCAAATACTCGTTTCTAGCAGCAATCTAAATAGTAACTTTATTTACTCTTGCATAATTTTAATTACACAAACTACACCTACGTTCATATGAATTGAAATTACTCTAAATGCTTTCCATTATTAGTTCTCTATATAAAAAATCAGTACCTAACTTTCGACATCTTCCAAAATGTAAAAAATGTTGTTCCAAATCAAAATGAAATAGAACTCAGCAACATTGCACAATATTGCCAATAATACTGTCTTGCCCACAATTGTTTATTTCAAATTGTTATTTTCTAGTTTAACACTCTTGGCGTGGAGTGGCTTTTATATCATCGATAACGTAATTGTCATGTTTCGTGAAACCATCTATTCTAAAGTATTTAATTAATTCTTTAATATTATGAGCATATAATAAAAACAAAGGCTTTATAAATCTTTAAGATTGTCCAAAATAGATAAAAAGGGTTTTAAATTCGTTAAAAAATGCGACCAAAATAATAGTCCAGTATTACTTGCAGTTTTGCAATATTGCATAAGTAATTTCCCGCATTTATACATTAAAGCTTTTATTACTTCTGTTTGTGTAAGTTTTGTACACAACATTCAGAGCATAATCTAGGAAACTTCTATAAGTTTAGTGAAGTTTAAAATGAGGGTAATTTAGAATCAGGGACATAATTTACAGTCTAAGATTTAATACCGAGGACCTGAAGCCTGAAATACACGCGGTAAGTTAGGACTTTGCTTCGCATTAATATTCCATATGTACTCGTTTTGTGGTTATTAAATATGATATTTGGCAGAAGCGAGACTAATCTGTTGATTTTAATGTAGTATAAAGTTATAACTTTTATGTTTGAAGATATATTCAGTTATTTGGTCGCGAATTTCTATTATAATGGTGGCAATTAAGGATTTTAAACTAACCAAGATTCTCAAATATACATTATGCACGTTAAGGCGGGGCACTATATAACACTACGTTACATGTTCATAGTTAATTGGGATCATTAGTTATTTTAGTACTTTAAGTTTAGTAATATATCCTGTTTAGTAAATTGGCACCCTAGCTAATTCCTAATTTATTCTAGGAGATGTTTATGTGAATTACCAATTCCGTTTATATATATATATATATATATATATATATATATATATATATAT
>JAHWXV010014171.1:0-14168 GCA_024586415.1 Phrixothrix hirtus | reverse complement strand
TCGAAACGTTTAATTTTTATTAAAGTTACACAGTTTTAACCCAAATATTGTTTTAATTATGAATAATAACTGTGAAAGTTTCCATAAATATTTAAAAAAAACGAAGGTTACTAAAACTAAGTTTTAAATTTTTATCCCTTTCAGAATACCAAAATGACAAGCTGGGTTATTGACGTTTTGCTTAAGGGGATCTAGGTCATCCGATATTTATAAGTGATATGACATTTATGTTACAATTAACATTCCCAAAAATAAACTATCCTAGAACAGTTGAAAGCAAAACACAAACTACTTCTCTTCATTAACACTTATCAATTTTACAAACCAAATAATAATCAAAATTGCAGTAAACAATCTGATAGCGCTAGGTAGACGTCATCTAACGTCAAAGACGTTATAGAAGAAGAATTAGTTGGTATTTGTTATCGATATTCGAACATTATAGCTTGACAGGTGCTGTACGTTGCAAATTTCAAAAATCATATATTGTAGCTACACATAAGAAAGTGCAATAATAAAAAAAAGTGATTCGAAATATAGCTTAAATAAATTCTGTACCTTTTACTTTTATCAAAACATTGAAATAATTAATTGCAAAAACAGTAACTGAACTTTAGTCGTATAAATTTCGTTTGTAAACGAAATTGTTAACGTCACATCTTGTATATAAGCATAATTTACTAAAAATTTAGACAGCCTTATGATAAATTATATTTCATAAGTTGTGCGTACAAAACTCAAACAAACAATTTACTTTAATTCAACAAACTACTGTAAACATTTATTTCAATTTTAATTCAATTTTTATCGATGAAAGTATAAATTTAAAAGGTAGCGAAAAACATTATTTGAAAGATTCTATTTAAAGTGAAATTCAATAGTTACAATTGTTCCTTATGGCGTGCAATATATTATAGTTGAGCTAATGGATTTTCATTCCCGTAAGTAAACAATTTCTCGTTACGTTATTTTCAAAATGCAAGGGACATCAATTAATAACATCCTTTTCTGTTAACGTAAAAGGTTGAAGGTCTAGCTTTTATTAACATGTGCGGATTGGATTGTTGACAGCTAACAAAGACGAAACTAACTTCGACTCCGTGTAATAGAATAGCGTGGACAATATCAACCCGTGTGGCGTGCCAGATGTGGTTCTATACGATGCAGGCCAACAATTTCACTACGCCTTGACAGAATTATCCATATACATATCGCCAAGACTAATTTGTTTTGTTAATTGAATTTTCCAATAAGAAAGCAGCAGATAATAATAACTAGTACTTCTTTTTAACGTTTACAAATTTGAAACAATCACGTTTATTAAATCCAACCGGTACTAGTTGCTATAATTAATGATGGAACTTAATTATGACATAAACAAATTTTAAACAATCTTACCCGTAATAACGCATAATACGGCACAAAAAAAAACAAAAGAAAGTAGACCACTGTAACACGCCATAATTAGATTCGTATTGCGGAGCTTTAAACGACGTTCCAAAATCAACGGCCTTCTAAACACTGGCATTAAAATTCGTTTCGCTTTTGTAGAGCCTTATCTACACATATTCGCAAAACACAGGTACGTACTTAATTGAAATGTTACATTATTATTTTTATCTTATAACCAAATTTTATGGATTTCACAACGAAATACCCAACAATTCAAAGGCGTAGATTAATTAATTTAATTTAACAAATCGAAATTCGATAAATTATCAATAATTAAAAAGAAAACGTTACAATATATTTTATAAAAATATATGTACCCACTCTAGAGCATCGCGATTCTATTACTTATCTTTTCATAGTTCAAGTTGCTATGCTTATTATTAAACTAGCCTAGTTTGGTCGAAATTTGTTTGGTTCACCATGTACTAGTTTAATTATTTAATAACTTTAATTAAATGTATCTAAATTAAGTTATGCTTCGGTAATATGACTATATTAACGTCACCTTTTTGGCATACCTACAAAACAATAACATGTTTTATTCATTTATTGCACATTATTAGTTCTATCTTTTATTGAATTTCGGTAAACGAATTTATCTGTTTTTCAGTGTTGCTTTTCCTTATTTATTACAGCTAACTAAATACAAGTTGTACTTCATGATAACTCAAACTCACTACAATCAATTTTAATAAATAATTTTCTGATTTTTCTTTGTTTAATTTTTTTGTGTTGACAGTGGTTAGCTATGAATTTCTTGCTCTGATTACGAGTATCAATTACATTTAAGCATTACCACAAATTCAAACCACCGCTTTCTAGAATTTTATGCTGTGTTCAAAATTTCAAATTTAACTTTGTTATTGTTGAATATTATTATATTTCTGAAATACCATAAATTTTATCAATTTCTTTTGTTGCATATAAGAAATATTAAATTAATTCTTCTATAATATAGCGCACTTTCGTCTTTCGAATATATTTCTGTCAAATTTTAATGTGAATTATTTTAGCATTGAAAGTATTTCAACTGTAATTATTTAGGAATATTCACACTGATCTTGATCGTCAATCGTTAGTATTTTGTAATCTCAGTAAGTTAATTATTATAAACAAATAAAACACGCCCCGAGGCAAAGAAATAGTTCTATCGAAAGTGAATCAATGGGCGGAGATTAAATTCAAAGCTGCTATAATTAATCTTTTGGACGAAAAAAACGGTTGTATAAATTTAAAGCAGTTCTTAATTTAGTGAATTATAAGTAATTCAATATTTGTATTCAACTTTGTGGTTGTATTGGAAGATTGGAATGAAGTCGATTTCATAGGGGATTCACATACTAAAAAATTTAAACAACTGATTAAAAATGACGCTGTTAAGCAATTTTTGTAATTATAAATATACACAATTACAGTAAAACCGAACAGTCTGAAATGATACAAATTATATATCCATTTTTTGGCAAACCCTATATGAGACATGCAGCAGCGCTTCCAATTCTTCAATAAAAACTCCACTAAAAGTGAACTAATAAATATCTTCACACATGTACCTATAACAAAAATACCTATGGAGAAATGTTACTTGTATATGGTATTAAAAATTTTATTGCCTTAGAATAAACAAAGAGCTAATCTAGGTTAAGATGCAGTTGAGAACTAAAATGAATATTCATACCTTATGGTATGCAGGGCAGTTAAAACATGGAATTTTGCTGATGCACCATCATTAAGAATTAGATAAATCAACCTAGAAGCATGCTTTTCTCACAAAATCCTATTAAGATATTATAAATAAATTACTGACGTAACAACAAAGTTGTTTGATTTCAAATGCATATTGAATATTATATTAGATTAAAAAATTGCTTCGTTTTTAAAAAGGATATAAGTAACTAATGGCTTTTAAAGTATATAGTTATTAAAATAAGTGGGTATGAACCTTGTAATATGTAAGTAATCCTATAGTAAACCAATCTCTTAATTCTGATTGCATCCAGCAGGAATTCTGCATATTAAAAGTTTAAAGATAAACTACCTTGTTGATATATTTTAGATGGACGTCATTCCTTCCAGCACATACTTTTACATTTATTATAATTATACTGGTGCTATTTATTTATGTTATTCCATATTTTGAAAAACTAGTTGACATAGATATAGAACTTGCCTTATTCGCATTAATAAATAATTAAATTATAACCATTGAGACATACGCAATTCCTTAACCAAATTTGTAAATTAACATCTTTTACATCACATACTATAATTTATGAGCAATTAAATCCTAAATAATGATTTTTTTTGGTAAATAGAAACATTAATATTAATAGTTTAAGGAAATTATTGATTTTTCGCAATTCATAATTTTAATCTCGCTATATAAATTTCGCCTTATGGACTCTCCTAATAATTTTTTATTTGCACTTTGGTATTTAGAAAGTTCCTCAAAGTTGAAAGAAACGAGTTATTCATTCAGAGATGAGAACATTTATATTTTAAAAAGGAAGTATCCTGTAATAAATTCAAAAATATTAATCCTACATATTATGCTGATTAGCACCTAATAATTTTTGTCTTTTGACATGTTATTAGGGCACTTCCTTTAAGATTGGCTTTATTTTTTATTAATTAAACCTCTTTGTCTATTATATCTGAAAAAAGCCCGAAAATATTGGAAATCTGTTTCGGTAGCAAGTAGCAACTTACAAATTTTACTTTCAAAATAAATTTTTCCTTTGGGAATTAAATATTTTAAAAATGTTATGGTTAATCAAGAATATATATGCGAAGGTCGATCTTACAGAGTTTTTAGAAATGTAGGGTTACTAAAAAAGTTATATCCAATTTAATATAATTAGACATACTTTGAAGTTAACCAAAATATTTTTTCTCGGTGCCATGCGGCTTCCCATAGTTGTAGGAGCAACATCGAGCAATTCAGCTTTCTGCAGCTGTAGCAAGATAATATTTGAAATCATTCAGGCTTATGGGTAATGGTGGCTCAAGCACAGTCGAATAAAAAATAAAAGTACTAAAAGTACTAGTCATAATGTTAATATTGAGAGAAAACAATAGCAGTTAAGATCTTGAAAGAATTTATTCAAATTTAACGAAATATACTCAGTGACATGAAAATTGCAACACCAAGAAGGAGTAGGCATTCTTAATCCAAATTGTCAGATCTGTTGGGCTGAAATTCAATTATAATTGATTAACTTTCGAGATCAAGTAGTAATGTGATAACGTCGCATTTGACAGTTGTTATAAGTTTTTCTTAACTTTTTCGAACTGTGTTTTTCGTACGATTGTTGTTGTTTTTCATTGTTAATTAACATTATTTTGACAGAGGTCGAATTATTGGTTTGCGCCAAGGTGGGTTTTCATTTGGAGAAATTGCTAACCGTGTAAATCGAAATCGGTCTACTGCAATGCGAATTTGTCGAGCATGGTTTGAAGATGGCTAGGAACATCGTAAAAGAGGAACCGGGGCTTCAAGACACTGGCATTTAAAGAACGATTTTTCTCTATTCGAACAGTTGGTGACCAATGATTTGGTGAACAAGGTCACCTTGTAACCCCTAGAACAGTTTATCGACGAATTCGAAGTTTTGAGTTAACACCATATCGTCCGCAACTTGCGCTTCCTTTGACTGCAGAACATTATCAGCAACGGTTACAATGGTGCAATGAACGATCTCATTGAAATTTTGAATGGCGTCGTGTTGTCACAACGGTCGTATGAGAGACGGAAGAACACGGGATGAACGACGGAATCTTCGATTTACAGTTGAGAGGCACGTACGCCGCACTGTGGGTGTTATGGTTTAGGGTGCGATTACTTATACCAACAGGTCACCCATGGTGTTCATTCGATGCAATATAACATCACAACGGTATACTGCGGAGGTGGTTGGAATACATCTTCTGCCATACTTACAAGAGCTCGAAAATTCATTATTCCAGCAAGATAATACACGTCCGCATGTGGCAAAGTTTTTTTTGAACTTCTTCGAACAGGCCCAGATTTATCTTTTGCCCTGGCCTCCAAGATCTCCAGATCTTTCTCCCATTGAACATGTATGGGACACAATGGGTAGAAGGTTACGAAATTTGCAGCATCCTCCTTTGACTTTGTAGACCTTGAGACATGAGGTGCAATTTGCATGGGAGACAATACCCTAAGACGAAACAAACCACCTTATTCAATCAATGCCTCTTCGTATACATGAATGTGTAAATCATAGAGGACGCACCACATATTATTAACAATTATTATAAAATTTTGTTTAACAAATAAAGATCTTCCTCCCAAATTTTGATCATTTATTACTATAATATAGGTGAATATTCCTACCAAACTTCATCCGGAAATTCCAACCCTTTCTTGGTATTACAATTTTTATGTCACTGAGTATATATGAAATTTGTTATCATAGTAAGTTAAATTAAATTAAATTAAAACACATCGTATCTCATTACTGTACGAAAGAATAATCATAATTTTGGTATATAATCGTGCACAAAAAAACGTTTGACATAGTAAAAATTTAGGCAAAGTTATACAATTATTGGACTTACCCCGTACGTTTTCAATTTGAATAATATATTAACAGTAGACAGAATTGTATAAAACTTCTGGTTAAAATATAAGAATCAAGCAATTGTTAATGTAAAAACTGGATTAGACGCGATATGTGTGCCACACTATTTACAAACGTTTCACGGCATTTTTAACATACCCAGAGTTAATTAATTCAAAGGAAATGGATCTAACTTGATTTTTACTTTCTAATACCTAAATGAAATAGAGTATAGAGAAAGTACTGTTTTCGTACAAAACCTTCGATGTCAAAATTTTAGTGGAAATACATGTTTTAGGGTGCGCTGAGTACGAAAATCATATTTTTGAAAATGAGTCTATCTATGTGTGTATGTGTGTGTGTGCGTGTGTGCGTGCGTGCGTGCGTGTGTGTGTGTGTGTGTGTGTGTGTGTGTGTGTGTGTGTGTGTGTGTGTGTGTGTGTGTGAAATCCTGGACTCGGTGCTGACGAGCACCGGGTGGTCCCGAAACTGGTACGAGCTCACACAGGAAACAACCTAAAATACCTTAAGAAAGGAAAGTAATTGGGCGCCACACACTTGTAGTTAGAGAACGCTAGTGTCAATCTCGACGCACAAGAGTGAAAACGTCGTAGATTAAATCGATGATCAAAGTTGGACTTAAAACTACTCGTAGATACTCTGTTTCACACACTTAAGGATATGCAGAAAAGCATTAGCAAAAATATTTATGAATAAGCTGAAAGGTACAACAGTACATAAATGAAAAGAAAAATTAAAGTAAGGATAAGATCAGTTTATTTTCGTTCCAGAAAGCAACAATGAACATCTAGCAAACGTATAGTTTATAAAAATCTTTTAACAGAACATAACAGTAAAAATTCTACGAAATTTTGAGGACTGCCTGCATAAGTAAAATATATAATTAATACAAACATGTTGAGAACCTCAAACTAAATTGACACATGTGTGCTGCAAAGTTGTAGTATCGAGCCTTGTTATCGTGCAGGTGTTCACGGCCAAAGCAAAACTTAAGTTGGAGTTGGAAATAACAAGATTTGAAACGGTTAGATATTAAGGTGTTCCTGAACTTAATTATCCTAATTTAAATTAAATGTAAACATCTGTTTGAGGTCAAAGAATCTAAAAAAAGGGAATTAACAATTAAATTAATTAAACTGACGGTCGTACGCCACTGCATTGAAGAACGGCTTTGATGTTAAATAAAACATAAATAAATGTTTAAAATTCGTACGCAATTAATTAAAGTTGGTTCATACAAGAACCCCTTTACATAAATCATAACATATAAAAATATATTCGAAGCAATTAGTAAAAGCTTCAAAGTAAGTTAACTTTAGGGGGCCGTGCAACTATACGCGCGACGCTCCGGGAAACTTGACGCCACGCTCGGGATATGCATTCAGCGTCGAGTGCAAATAACTAATCGTTGCATTTACAAACGGATTTCACTATTATAAAAAAATTATTAATTTCTGTTTCAAAATTATTATCAGAATATTTACAGACAAAGTTAAATAATTATAATGATTAATTATGCCTAATTTTACTGTAGCACAAAATAATAAACTGTAGAAAATTAATATTCGGAACGCAAAGTAGCAATTCGCAGGTCCCAAAACGTAACGAATTTAGGCCATCTTCAGCGGGTGCCAGTAGAAAAGTAAATATAAACTGACCTGGATGTAGAAGTTTTCAGAGAAAAGCGTTAAGAAATCGAAATCGGCTCCTCGAAGTTGCGGAACGGGTGTTTTTAACAAAACTATTAGTCGTCGCACCAGGACCATAGTTAAGCAGAACCAAGGGGCGGCTCGAGTACGGAGAAACAGTAGATCGACCACGATGAAAGTAAACCCTCTGAAGCGGAACCTCGGGCTCATTTAGAAGCAATTGGCCGATTACAAGCATACCTGCGAATTCCCAAACTCAACGGGCATTTTAAATCCCATACTTAAAACACCACAAAATAAATAAATAGAAATCGATCAACCAATCTTGCACATAACTAAGAGATGCCTACTCACCCGAAAAATGTAGGTGTTTTATCTCAAAAACGCAGAGTAAACCACAAAGGTTATAGTAACTAGACGGAGCGGAAACAATCACGCGCGTCTTTCATCAACAATTAATACACAATGCTTTTCGGTACGCGGCGGGATCAGATAAACAATCCTCGCGAATGCAAATAAATCAAGACGGAGTTAGGCAACCCAAAGCGCATCTGAAAATTTGCGGCGTGAAAATAGATGCAACTAGTAAAAATTGGTCGGTCTCAAAAAAAGACTGTTACAGTGTGTGTATGTGTATGTGTGTGTGTGAATGTGTGTGTGTGTGCGTGTGTATGTGTGTGTGGGTGTGCGTGTATGTGTGTGTGTGAGTGAGTGAGAGCGTGAGCGCGTGCGTTCATGCGTGCGTGTGTGCGTGCGTGCGCGAGCGCGCGTGTGCGAGCGCGCGTGTGCGCGTGCGTGCGCGCGTGCGTGAATGTGTGCATGCGTGTGTGTGTATGTGTGTGTGTGTGTGTATGTGTCTGTGTGTGTGTGTGTGAGTGAGTGAGTTAGTGAGTGGGTGAGTGAATGAGTGAGTGAGTGAGTGAGAGCGTGCGCGCGTGCTTTCGTGCGTGTGTGCGTGCGTGCGTGCGTGCGTGCGTGCATACGTGCATGCGTGCATGGGTGCGTGTGAGCGCGTGGGTGCGTGCGTGCATTCTCGCGTGCGTGCGTGTTGGCATGCATGCTTGCCCGCTTGCGTGCGTGCGTGTGTGCACGCGTGCTATGTGCGTGCGTGCGAGCGTGTGTGCGTGCGTAGAAAAAGTAGTGAGTGAATAAGTGCTATAGTAACAAGACATACGAGTTAGCGTTAAGGTTATAACAATTTATTTTACCACCCTACGGTATTAGCTTGAGTCTTTACGCTACTAGAAGTTTTTATCTAATGAATTATAGGTCTGACCACTGCAGTTTAGTTTTCATAAATTGGTTTGTAAAACTGTTTGGAGAAAGAATGCTGCTTAAGTTACAGTTTATTTTGACAATATTTTAATGTATATAGTATCTCATTTTTTATAAAGGCGTGAGCAAAGCCAATGTACAGGGTAATACCTTCTATGCTGATACCCCACTACAGCATTCATTTTCAGAGATATAAAAAAACATAAACACAAGTAGTTGTTGTTGTGAAACACCGTTCAGTGACATAATATAAAGAAGAAACTACAACCTTTGTAGTACACCCGGTATAACATTACATATATTGAGTTTTTTTCCTAATTTCAAAAATAAATAATATATTGATCTATTAGCGCCATTTGCAAGATATAGAAAAAAGGTGTTTAATATGAGTCAACTATTTTTAAATAATTTTAGTTTATATAATGTTTAACTTTAACTTATATTATTATACAAACTCATGAAAATCTATTCTAATTTTACCGTCACAAGATAACATGTTGCAAGTCAAGGTTTTTATCAAAATTGTCGTTTTCGCAAATGGGAAAAAACGGATCGTAACATGATACGCAAACATTTCCTTATTTGCGAACTAAGGGAAGAAATACAAAAAAAAAGGTCTTTCTCTATAAACGGTTTTAGGACACAACAGTAAATATGTAGCAAATCACAAGTTTTAATTTAATTAAGTTTCAATTATGCAGGGCTTTTGAGAACGAATTTTGGGGTTCCATGGGGTTTTCTGACCTATATTTGATGTAAAATTGATTGAGAATGATTCTCTTTAATTAGAAAACCCAAAACTACATGTTCGCCTTTAACAGCACGACACAATGCTCCGGCAAGAATATTTGGAGTAACGTTTCCAACTGTCTGTATTATTCTTTCCTTGAAGTGGACAAAATTCTCCAAATTTTTACTATAAAACTTATTCTTTGCAGAATCCCCCACAAGAAGTTTAATGTGGTCAGATCTAGACTTGCTGCAAGTCATGGTATGCGTTCATTTCTTCCAATCCACCGCTCTGGAAATCGATGATTTAACTCATCTTCCATACAATTCACAAAGTGGAACGGTGCTCCATTGTGCTGAAATATGATCTGAAATCTATTACCTTTTATCTCCATTTGCCTAATTTGAGCGAACGTAAAATTATTGTTGATGTTGGCTTCAGCAAAGAAAGAAAATCTTGAAAATCTTGTTGCGCATTAAGCCGCAACAAACAATAACCTTAGCAGAATATCAAATGTGTTCGTGTATAATATGTGGATTTTCAGAGCCTCAAATTCGAAAATTGTTCCGATTTACACAACATCTGACCTAAAATATTGCCTCGTCAGAGAAGAGGATGTTTTATGAAATCTTGTTTCATCGTCAAATCTTTCAAGTTTTGCGACTTGATTACATGCAAAACTTGAATTTTATCGGCATTTAACTTTAATCTCTTCCGCATGTCATACACAGACGATTTTGGAAGATTTAATGCAAACTTCGGCGTGGGGGTTTCGAACACATTTTCTTCTATGTTCCAGGCATTTCTTAAGTAAGTAATGGAAGGTACATAAATTAATATACGGACAAATAGAAATTGAAAATAGTCTAAGAGAAACTGGCAGGATTCCGAGAATCGAACTCAATCTCCAGATAGATACTTTAGCGTATCTACCACCAACAGACGGATCCTATAAAATTTTTTTCTTAAAACGCCACTATGAATGATAATATGGGCGTTAACTATTTAACTATCTCGTGGGCAATCAGGAGAGCTGTTATCCGACAGATTCACACTTGAATTCTGTGTATATATTCAATGTAGGCTAAGAGGTGAAGCTCTAAATTAAACTCTGCCTTCAATAGGCCGAATTAATTAAGTAATGGAAGGTATATGAATTAATATTTGGACTTTTAAGCTCAAAAATCGATTTTTCCGAAGAAAGCTTGCTTCTTTCCTGTCATCCCTGTCATCTTTGTTTACAAGATTTGGATAGACTTAGTTTATCTCATCGGTGTTTGTGGATATTAAAAAATTTAGATGCGTTTTATTTTGTAAAACCCTTAACCCGTGCTGCTAATATATATTCAACGCGTTTTTGCTAAGGCCCGAAAGAAACGCAATCACGAATTTGTAGTTACGTTGATAGAAGAGTCAACGTGTGATATATAAATGTATACATGTATTAATAACATTACACACTTTGCTAAAAGAAGTGTTGCGCTTTATCTAATTGTAGCTGGAAGCAATTTATTATTAGAAACCAAATTAATGCGAGAGTTTTACATATAATTATGTATTAATAATAAATGACGTACTAAAGTGACAAGTTACAGCAAATATCTATTAGGCGAAAGAACTTAGGTTAGTGTTGTAAAACATAACCTATTTTTTGAACAGAAATTTAACTTGATAAATTTACATGACAAGTGTATATATAGAATTAGTTCGTAATTGATTATTTAAATCAGTGACATCAAGGTCGTCAGATAGATATATTGTTTTCTTACTCCTTATCTATGTATGTGACCTAAATTGTTAAATTGTTCACCAAGTTTCAAAAATTGCTAAAAGTAAGTTATGCATCAGACTTCTCTTAGTAATTACTACTGCATTTCAGTGACTCTTGGTCGCTGTTGGCGTTCCAGTATCTTTTTACTATGATTGCAAAATAAGATCAAATAAATTGTAGGAGTCAATTTGTCTTGTATACTTGTACAGTAGAATATTCAACTACTTAAAGTTCAAATTCTTCTAAAACATTGGGTTAAAGTGAGAATAGTTATAGTTTGCCCGTTCTAGAAAGAGAAATGGATTCTGAAGAAGTAACAACAAATTATTAATTCTGATTGGGAGCTCACTTTTTTTATAGCTCTCATTGTGTCAACTTCGATGTAATCTATCAAGAACAGTTATTAAATTTAGTATATTTAATTTTTGCAGATAATCTGCAACTATTAAAATTGTTTTAGATCATTATTAATCAAGGAAGAGCACAAGTACTCTTTGGAAACTTGTGCCGCGGAATATATTTCGGTAATGTGTATTCTGTCTCTTTAGTTTTTCACATCAATGTTCTTTCTAGGGTGGCCAAGCAATAGTGTGGGAAGGGTCTTTCACATCAAATAAACAATAATTATTAGTTGTAGCGATGACAGTTTTTCATTCCAGGTATATTATGTACAGGGATAAATTTGTTAACGTCCTTCCAGTACGTTTATATTTAGCGTTTTGATGAGTAATTCTTACATTAACTTAGAGAAAAGAATTTCTTTTGATGGAACAGTCGTTTGAGAAAATATTTATCATTAGAGTGATATAAAGCATTGACCTCCGTATTTATAATTTAAATAAACTGCCAAAATCAAATTAAAATTGTAGGTTAAAATAAAATAGTAGGAATCCAGCCTTCTGAAATTGATTAGATTTCGCAAAATTAAATAATGAATGAATCCCAACGAAATCGGCCAACAGTTACAATACAAGTCTTACTACGTTCTACTTATTGTTTTTAAGAAAAGAACAATGTGCAATAGGAACACGTACACCACACACACCCTCTTC
This sequence comes from Phrixothrix hirtus, assembly GCA_024586415.1. NCBI lineage: Eukaryota > Metazoa > Arthropoda > Insecta > Coleoptera > Phengodidae > Phrixothrix > Phrixothrix hirtus. The sequence goes on along the minus strand of JAHWXV010014171.1, from coordinate 1,635 downwards.
TTCTAAAACACTTTCTATCTGAAACACAGGAATTTTTTCAAACATCCCATACAATATTGTTAGGTGCACGTAACTGTGTATGACTTGAAAACATATAAGCGCGTCTGAAATTCTTACAATAGCAGCCATTCATTTGGAAACACCCGGTACATATATCCACGTATTAATAACAAAATCTAATTGGTAAATTAACAGTATCAGTTTTATGCCAAAATCACAATGGTAAATTTGTAAATTGTATAATTTTATTTTATTAACAATTATTAAAATTCAAAAATCCCAGGTTATGTTTTATAAAACATAGGAGCCATTTCCTTAAAAATATTGATTCAGCTATTCCCGTGTAAAGGCTAACAAGTCTAAAAATAAACGTTAACCTCTCTCGTCTTCCCCCTTCAATTTCAAGGAGAAATACTTCGTTCATCAGTAGTAGAGATCGGAGAGCTAGAAAGTTAAGTTGCGTGCGTTTCAGTAGTGGATGTCTAGGCGATATTCAAAGAATACATTTGAAGAGTTTGATCTTTTTCCGCCCAGGGGGAATTTTTAGAAAAGGGTTCAATTTCAATTTCCTGTCGATTTGGAACCAAAGGGTTTAAATCCGACAAGGTTGTGTTACTTACGATAAAGAGAATATCAAGACATCACGTCTGTTATCTTCAATTCCTTCGGGAAGTCAACGATCTTCAGATCACCAAGTAAGTGGTTTATCCGTTATTTAAACTCCACCGATCTATACTCTCGTTAAGTAAACTCTGCTGGGACGAATTAGTCGATCACGTATAGATCCAGGACAAGTTCGTTAATATCATAAATAAAAGACTAACATTTTTTTTAAATTTTAATTGTGCATATTACTAGGGCCATTAATGCAAATACTTTCTTGTCCAATTTAGAATAGTTTAGTTATTAATCACGCAAGGGTCCCTTTATTTAAATCTAGAAATTATTATTTCCATTATTCACTTCCAGGGAGACACGTAAACTGTTAATTGTAATTCACATTCTTTCCTTTTCATTATATTCGATCTTTAAGTATAGTTATTGTAGTTATAATAACACATTCCTTCTTTCAAGAACTAGTTAATTTTTAGATAGTCTGTAGGAATTTTACCTGATCGAAGAGGGAATCCAACGGCGTGCATAAAAAAGCTACCTTACTGTAAGTACATTTTAATATCATCCTCGATTTGGTGATTGGTTTCTTTGTTTCACCGGCCTCTATAACCACCGAATTTTGGACTATTATCGTCCCGTTATTGTTAAAAATATAGTGGCGCCCTTATTTGCGACTATTTCACGAATTTTTGAACACTTACTCAAAACCCCCGAATGCTAGCTTAATTAGATTAAACGCAATTGTAGAACCGGTCCTATTATCCCCTGTGAAAGCCGGAGAAAACCAGCTAATTCAGGAGAATTACTAATTTTAACAACCTTAGGGGCGTAGGGCCCAATTAGGAACGTCAATCGAATGTTCTCAAATAACAGCGTATACAGGGTGTTCGGAAAATGCGTCAGGAAACTTTGAGAGATATTTCTACACCAAAAAATAATGTGGGTAAGTCATTTGTGAAAATGTCGAAATCTCCATGGTTACCAAGATACGGGGGTGCAAAGGGAGAATTTTAACATCTA
>JAHWXV010014159.1:0-13005 GCA_024586415.1 Phrixothrix hirtus | reverse complement strand
TTCCTTTCCATACATCCCTCTTACGTTCCACGTTCCCACTTTCCATTCCATTTTCTCGCGTTTATTTCAAGGTGGGCCAATCTTGTTCAATCTCAGCCGCTCACCATGGCTTTGATTGTCCGAGGCTCTTCTAGTGTTCTTTTTAGCAGTATTATCAAAGGTAGACCTGGTTGCTAGCCTAGATGGTACCCTATGTCGATGTAGCATTCCCTACTTACGGAATCGACTGACATACCGGTCAGTGTTGACGTATTTAGCCTACATGCTACAAGCGCAGCACAATTCCAGCATTATCCCAGGCATGCCTAACGCTATTCTATACAGATTAAGCTCCCTATCATGAACGGGTTACTCTGCAAGCCAGCACGCAGTTGCCCGTGCCACGACTGCTAGGAAGTATACGTAATGCACTGACACACTCGGGCACAGCTTTATATTATTAGGGCTTAAATTGTCGTACCATATATTTTAGCATAATATTAGCATTAGTTTTATTTATAATGAATTTAAGACGCTTCAATTCTATACAAAATTGAACCTATTTTTTATTGTTTCAAAAAAGGATTATCCATTTCCTCAAGGTTTGGGTCAATTGGATTTAAAATTGTAGTTATTTTGATAATATAGTGATACTGGTTAGTTTGCGAAGATTTGTGGTTCACGATTATAATATTGGATTCTATAGAGGGCATAATTAACCTTTAATCTATTTAACTTAAGCGTGTCCTACTTATAATTTGATATTTTGCATCAAACTTCTGCGCAAATCAAGGTTGTTGTTTCTAGCATTTGGTATATAGCACATTGTTTTATTGCGATTATTCATAGTTATTAGTTAAGTTCAATGAGTTAATTCGTCCCTTTTTGTAAATTTAGAGAATTTGTAAAATAGTAAATCGCTACGTGCTTATTTAAAAAAAATGAGTACCCATTGATTTCTATATTAATTTGTAACCTATACAAATCTGTACAAGTTTGCACCATCCCTTTCGCTTAATAACTTTTTATTGTCTTCATACATCTGCTTCGACGTTTTCAAAGATTCTTTTGTGGTATATAAAGTTTTACGCTGATATGACCTACAGGGACTAAATCTTTTCACTTTAATAATGATAGGCTTATCCTAATCACGTAGAATTAATTGGTATTTAAAGGGCCCGGTTGATAAAGGTCACATTCCATTAAAGCTTATTAAACATTTTCCTATACTTGTTAAGATTAATATTAATAAATAATAACACAATAATGCTATAGCGACACATTTTTGAGGATTGTAGGTTTTGTATATTTTGAGTAGGCCTGTTATTAAACGAATCATTGTTTAAATACTTATGTTTGTTATTAAATTCATAACAAATGCGAACCGTATTATTCCTCAGAGCCTATGTTAAATGCCGAAATTCATAGCTTCTTCGACTGTGGCTAGCCTGGGTACCTACTAAATATTGTTTTTATAATAAAAATACCTATTTTACATAGCAAAGCAATTTTGTGTTACAATTTTCGTAATAGTACGGAGTTCCACGAAGATATAAATAATAAATAGTGAATTTGCTGTTGACGCAGTGTTCGATCACGTGATTCGTAGCAGAATTATCATCATTTAGCCTCTAAATCGCCTGATTTCAAAAATTCGGTTCCTATTTCGTATTCTTTAAAACACAGCTGTTGAAATTCTTCAATGGTCAGTACAATTACGTCATCGCGACACAACTGGGAGCCTTTCAGGTGCAATCTAAACAAACGAACCTTTCGACCGGTTTGAAATCGTGCGAAGGGCTGTATCCAATTTCTATAAGCTTTCTGTGCTCTATGTCATCCATTTCAGCCAACGAATATCTCATACAACTTACTAAATCCTCATTGGTTGCAGATTTGTAGCAGTCATCCGAACAAATTTGGAGGTTTCTTTCTTCGTTTTCAAATTGCATGATGCTGATGATGGGCAGCCGTCACCAACAAATTGAAAATTTTCTTTATCTTCGTCGTCAAAGATGAACAAAGGAACAGTACGTTTCTTACTTTTTTCAATAAATTTCACAATTCCAGCTTTCAATTCGAGCATCATGCACTTGCATCGCACTTAAGATGTGAACTAAGTTATAATTTTGTTTTCTGAGATGATTTCTTACGATTGATTTCCTCCTGCCCCTCTTCACCCTTCTTGAGCTGTCTTTCCAATAATTTTCGCTGCCACGTGACACAGCGATAACAGAACTAAAAGGCGTTGCACTTTCTGCACGCTCTTTCGTCTATTTGATCTCGAGGTTGAGGAAAACACTTAACTTCGCAGCAATACATTAAGATTAGTACTGAAGAAAAATCTCTGTCTTATCCCTGTCTACTAATCTCTAATAATGTCTGCGCGTGCGCAGTAAAAACTTTATAGTCTAATAGCAATTGTAAGAAACTATTCATTGTTTTATACGTAGATTCGATCACTAAAGAATTTATTAAGGAAAAATTATTGTACCTATCAGCTTTGATAATACACTTTAGATAATTTGTATTAGAATTAATTGCAATATACAATAATTCGGGTATTTGGCAGTATTTTAATATTAATCGAGAAATTAATAATCTTGCAGTTCGTTCATTGCCGTTTACATATGGATGGATTGATAAGAAATTAAGTAAAAAATAACTAGCAACACTATACTAATTCTTGTTTGTAATTTTAGCCGTATTTATTTCCTTAAATAGCTTCTCCAAACGTTCAGCAATTAAATCAGGCGGTAAATATATTTTATTTGTATTAGAAGCACCAACACCGGTCTGTCGATAAACACCTCCTCCTGCTTCAAATAATCCATCTCCGATGATCTTATTTAATGTAGAAGCTAAATCTGGACAAAATTCGTGTTCCACCTTTGAAATGTAGCTTAATGATTCTCTAAAAAGAAATTTAAACGCTGTATAGAGATTCCTTGCCTTTATAACGGCGCTGCTGACTTACATTAGCAGCGAAGAAATTATTGTGTATAGCTACTTCCGTCTCTTCAACAGTTTGTATTCCAGTATTTTCACCAATATTACACTCGGTTAAATACAAAAGAACGTAGTACTCATAAAATCCGTCTGTTATATAAACTTCCTTTTCAACGCTGCTGTACAAAACTTTTTTCATTTTATCACATAACTCAGGAATTTTCTTTAGGTAAACATATAAAGACTCCGCATAATCAGGCAGCCGAAACTGTTTTCAACATAATCCTTTGTAAACATGATACTGATGAAATTTTGTGACAACACTTGCTATAAGAATTACATGTAATCATATGGGAAAACGTAACTTCTAGCCGCAAAACCTTAAATTTGCATGTATTCTTATGACAAAGTAGCACAAACTTAAGGAGTGAGAGCAGCTAAGACACTTATACTGTTCATTTTTCCTGGCTATTCTGTCGGAGGTACGCGCGCAGATATATGTAAAGGAAGGTAACCATGCTTCTTAATTAGTATTGTTCAGTGTTTATTGAATCAAATAAGTACTCAAAATTTATATTTTTTCTTTAACATTTTAAAAATATTTATAGGTTAATTTTGTTTTTAGTTGTAAATCATGTACATAGATTTAGAGTTTCTACAATAACGTTAATCGTAATTGGGAACTCGACGAACAAGAAGCTGAAGATGCTTTCTAAAAGATTTTTCTTCAACACACTTTCGTATATAGGTGATTTTGCATCCGCAAAAGCTACATTCGAATGCAAGTATTATTTACCTGGTGAATTGGATTATATTTTAGACAGTAGGGATATAAAAATTAACGTTTCTGTCATCACCACGCCCATGAAAGAATGGTGGCTAGATAATATTATAAAACCTATAAAACAAAAAATGGCAGCATGCGATGGCATATGTGAACCAGTATCATTAGATAACATTATTTCTATAGAATATATTAAGCATTAAAATGTAAAATAATTTAAAAATAAATCCATTTTCAGAAAATACATTTTTTATTTCCATAATGTTTGAATGCATTGGTAAAACTATATTTTATTTTAAAAGTTTAATTCAGTTTTTTATTTAAATTGTAGAACTAGATTTCATTGTTTAACCAAATGAATGGTGATAACTTATCAAAACATATCCTGTTACAATTATATTAATTTTAAATAAATACAATTTTAAAAGTAAAATTTTTTAAACACTCAAATATTAATTTTTGCAAATGCTTTTTTACGAATAAAAACATTTTAAATTAAACTAAATAATATACGTATATGTCTGGCGTCAGTAGTCCTATTTTAAATTTTAGCAAGGCATACGTTTTGACAAATTCTTAAGTTTGAAAGTTTGTTAGGGATTTTTCTCTTAAGTTAAAATTTGAATATTTAATTCGAATAATAATTTTTATAAGTCCTATTTTGAATTTTAGCTAGTATACGTGACGTCATTTTTAACCTAATAAAATCCGATAGCTGCATCGATACACTTATAGATGGCGTATGCGCTCGCTTTTTATTAAGCAAAGCTTCAAAACCCGATAACTACATTGCTATACCCATAGATGGCGTATGCGTTCACTTTTTATAATAATATATATAAATTGGGGCACCAACTAGGACTTCGCCCCCAACTCCTACATCTAGGACTCCGACCCACTCCAAACATAGCGCTGCGCCCTCCAAATACTCTGGCAGCTATCTTGGGGCCCACTTCCGCTCCAGAACCGTTGTTCTACAACTACTCACCCTGTAATTTATACGTATTAGGTGATATCAACTGTATCCTGAAAAGCAAACGATTAACATCGGCTGATGACGTGAAGGCCGCAGTTTAACAATGTTCCAGCAGCAACTCGCGGTGTTCTTTCACAGTGCCATTTTTCTCTTATTATATAGTGAAATAAGTGACTCAACCGATTTTGCGAAGTATATAGCTGACTGGTCACAGAGGAAGTCTACCTGCTTCGTCAGGTGGGTTTTCAGTAGGTTGCAACGCCACAGACCCGCAGCAAGAAGTTGACTTATGCAATTTCAGCAGGAACACCGGAGGCTCGTCAAAAAATGACAGGAGACCCTCCAACAAGTTAGATAAAACTGGGTACTCTCATGGACACCGACCGTCGCCTCCATCCCTCCGAACTAGGACCAAACAAATCCCCCAGCGGTAGGTGGAAACTGCAATATGCTGACCCCCGAAAGATGATTCAGGAACGTTGATAAGATTGATCTATCGACGCCTAAGTACAAGTGGCGCAAGTCACCCTGGCGAAGATGAAGGTTGGGTGGCGTTGACCGGTTCATATCAGAGGGATACGCTGATCCAGTGAAAGCTTGTTGAATGGACCTCTGCCTGCAACCCATAGCGGTGTTAGCTTGCATTGTTAAACTCGGTAGGAGCGGGAGAGGGGACTAGGTGTTTGTGAGAAGCCGATGGCAGAGCACTAATTCTTAGCTCAGGCGAGAAGGTGGGCTGTAAAGCTGAAGCCCGATAGGGGTGAAAGGCATCCCTTTTGATCTGAAACCTTCTGCCAACTCATGCAGGACTATTAACGGGCCCCGGAGAGGGACCCTTCGGACAGGAGTATACCTCTGAGATACGCTCTACGCTGAAATGAATTTCTCGGGGTCAGCCTCAGGCCCCTCCTCGTGCTTTGTGCAGCGGGTGCCGACATTGGTGTTGGACTCGAGCGGGCACTGGTTTCAGCGTAGCTAGCGAGTGAACGACGGAGTGTTTGACGGCGATTTAGTTAGCCATATTGGCGGCTGCGGCTCTACGGACTCGGCAACGGGCGCTGTATGTAACTGACTGTAGGTTAATATTATTTATAGCAAGTTCCACTTACTCACTACCCGAATTTGGTGCATATTAGCTACGTTCTATTCATAAAAAATAATATAAAAGCTAGTATAATATATTGTACTTTTTTTATAAAAGGGAAACTGCTGATGTGCACTGCACTGGTGTAATGTGGCAATGGAACTTGCTATAAGATACATACGAGAATGTTTACAATTATAGTTTTGAAATGCATTTGAAAATTATGAATCGAACTACAGCATATTATTACTACTGAGAATTATTCTATTTGAAATAGAGTTGCTGACTACTTACATAATTTAAAATTATTTACCTAAATGCTGGGTTTCTTATACGCTAAATATTTTGAAATGTATTACTTTTACTTAAGGTAAATTGCAAGGTTCATGAATTCTAATACATTATTTTATATTCTAACTCAAACCTTCTGAAAAAGATATTATTTGCAACACTCCTGATAAAAATTCGATTAACCTGATTGTGAAATAACCGCTTCCAATTTATTTGTCACAAATTTTACAGAAAAGTTGAAAACTGTAAAATGCATACTTCATGAAAAAATAACGTGTAATTTCAGTATTTCACAAACCAAATATTTAAAACAAGCATCAAACAATGTAACTTCGAGTACTATTGTCACTTTTAAATAAAAATTCTTTCACAGCAAACATTAAAAGCTTTCACAATCATTGATTAATTGTGTCAGTTGTATACATTTGAACTGATAAACGTTTAAACATTACCGTCTTTAATAGATTACAATTCATTTTGCTGAAATAACACATCTATAACTAAATTTTGAATAATATTAATAAAGTTAGTTTTAATTTTTAAACACTATTTATACTGAAGCATATTCCGCGAGTTCTCGTTCAGAGTTTTATTTGTATTTTTTATTGATTTATTAATTTCTTATCTTTAGTAACGTACAACAGTATACTATTATACTACCGAAAGCGTATGTTGAATGAGAAGAATTTCAGTTGTGCTATTATTGTTTCTTAAGCGATCAGATTTTTTGCATAGCTTGAATGCTATTGTGAGAATGGCTATCCTCATAAATCTAGAAAAGGACAATATGAACGCCAGCCCTGTGACAATGGAGCTAGGCTAGGTGTCAATGAGAAACCTTCGATAGTGTTTATTTAAAAATCACTGGGTAGATAGAAATTCTCGCGAATGGAACAAGAAAAGGTAGAGAAATAATTAAAATCAGTTTTGTCGATAAGGCTACCGTACTTGCTTTCAAACTAAGGTAGTTGTATTTAGTTTAAATTTCATCTAAACTAACACTTCGGCTACCTAAGTAAGCTACGAAACTCAAACCTATACCTACATATAAGTAGATAATCAGTTTATAAAATGAATAAAAAGGATTGTTCAATAGTGAGACAGGGGTACATTCAACTAAAAAGCCATGTCAGAAATTTCGTCACACTCTGTACAATGAAAGTGTCCATTGTAAAGGTAAACAGCACCAATGAGCCATTCTATTGTGGCGTAGAAAGCAAATCCAAGGTGTTTAAGAATCTTAGATAGCCTCGGTATATTCCTAACTTGCCTTGGAAATGATAAGTGTAACAGCTTCTACAAAAAAATTGAGCGCTAATAGAAGAATAGGTGAAGAAACGGTTTCACTCGTAAAATATGTTACCGTTCCTTTCTGCGCTATGCGTCATTTATTTATAACAGAAATGCACCTAGACAGATTAGTGGATGATAAAATAATTAATCTTGAGTAGCTCACAAGCTCGCAGTAGAGTAGGGGTGAGTTAGTACCTAAGTCGTTTTATTCTGCACACTATAAAACTTTGAATAATTCGTTAACATGTACAACAAACCTTATCAACAATTTTAGGCGCCACGCTTTCGTGACTAACAAGTCAGGGTTAAACGGACAGTATTGTAGAAACTCAGGCAGAAGTCTGGGATGAAATCAAAGCCCATAGTTCTACTTTAAGACGTAAATTTAATATAACGTCGAAGACCTGTAAAAGAAATTATCTGGAAGAAAAAGAAACAAAGCATAAACAAGAAATTAGAGATTTTCAATTTATTACAGTTATAGCAGCTGTATATAAAGACAAATCTACGAATTATTTATATAAATAGAAATTGAGTAAATAAAATAAGGTAAGGGTAATTAGTTATTACTAGATCGTTGTCAACAGTTCAATTAAGTAACATAATGTAAGTGTAATTAAATATTAGACATGCATAAAACAACCAAAGCAACTGATTGAAGCTATTCAAATTAATGTTGAAAAGTACATAAATTTAGATCTTAACATCGAGTTTTTATATAAACGGGGTACTTTATGCAGGTAGAAACATGTAGGCGGCGAAATTTTGGTCCCTTATTTGTATAACATAAAGACAAGGCTATCTAAATTTGTCTTTTATAAACTTCAAGAAAAGGAAGTTCACGTAAAATTTCAGGTCTTATACACCGAATTGTCTCTAACAACTGGAACTTTGACATTAACTGCATCCAATACGTCTTAAAGTAATACTAGTCCCTAGTTCCTATATTTATAAATTCACATTTATATCCAACAAAGCAATCTTAAACATAAGAATATTACACCGAATTAAATCTCTTCGTTCTTAATAAATAGCAGTTTGAAATTAATTATGTTATCTTATTAAAGAATGTCACGATTGTACGCAATTTGAATAATTAGTACTTAATTCGCTTATCAGCATGATCTCCTAACGGAAAACACAGATAATTCAAAAAAAAACGCAGGCCAAGAAACAGCATTCTTCTGGGATAGTACGATGTATCAGAAAAACCAGAACTTGTATAAAAGCGAGTAGGATGAGATATGGTGTTGAATATTCGCAGAAGGTGGCTTCCAAAAGTAAAGTTGCACGTGCAGATACTGCTTAACGTTGACCAAAACCCAAACTTTCCTCCATAGAATTCAACGGTTTTCTGCGGTTTCCTACATAAGGATCTCTAGGAGATTCTCTAAGACTTCGCATGCTTCCGGATAGCCGACGCTTAAGATAACAAAACATTCGGCCTAAACTAATATTTTGAAAGTGAATGGCCAACGACGTTCTGTCAATGAGACAAACGGAATATTAAATTCTTAGAATATTATAAAATAACAAGGGGCCTTGACAACGCTTTACAACAACTGTCAAAAGTCAAAATTTGGACTGTTCTGGTTATATAGTTCAATTAAATTTTACATCTAGTTAATTAATGGATATACTGTAATTTTGCAAGTGCTTTATCAAATTAGTTCTTTAAAATTTACTTTAGCCTTTAATAGTCTTACTTATCACGGAAGTGTTTAAAAATATCGTTTATAAGACTGTTTAAAAGAATATCAAGAGGAGTGCTCGATAATGGCAATTGACCCTAAGGAATTTAATAGTACGTTTATTTGTTTTATGAAACTAAGCATTCTGCATAAACTGTAAATATAGTAAAGAAGTTCGTAAAATACTGATTAATGAACCAAAAGCATCTATTCGTGTTCTGTCCCAGAAGGTAGACGCATATTTGTAGGGACATGCACACTAGTGTGCGAACAGATTTATACTATCATAGTGTATAGAACAAAAATTACAATTCTATCAGTGGTTCTTGAACAATTTAAACATAACTTTCTTTGGTGAAGATGTTTGATTTCATAAATCCACATACGTATATTGAAAAAATTATTACACCCAAGTTAAAATTTGATGCGAGCAGTTTGGCAGTATAGAATATTATATTAGGAATTATCGAAACGAAATTCTACATCAATTCATACAATAATTGTACTATGGTGAACTCTAGTTGAATAATTTTCACTAGGAGGCGACAACTTCTCATTGTACTGCATAAACCTTGAATTACTCAAAACCAATTTCTTTAATGGGCGTATAATCAACCGAATACAATGTTTGTTTGAATTTAGAGATCGTGTGATTTGACTTCTTTTGTTTTTTTTTCTGGTTATGTCTAAATTTAAAAATACGAAAGATTTAGAAACAGAGCTACCACCAACTTCATGAGACTCTAAAGGTGTGGGTATTTCAAATTTCATGATGCTAACTACGTTAGTTTGTTTAATAGTTATGGGTGTGGGGCTACTTGAGCCAAATCGAAAAGAATAGTATAGTGAATACAAACCAGCGGCTTTTGTAGGGAGTAATATTTGCACAAAGAGTAAACAACAAGTTGGTTAATAAACATTCTCAATTCCAGATAAGAAAATAATAATGAGACAATGTGATCTTACATTCGTTGTATAGTATTGACAGTAAGCTGGTTATTTACCAAGTACCTGGTTACAATGACACATTAGCTAAAAGTTCAATAATTCGAATTATTGTCGAGCGGGACGATTCCTCTATGCATAGTTAAGAACAGTATATAGTTTATGACACAAAATAGTAAATAACCCGAAGCATATAATCAAAAAATCAACTTAATATATTTATAACTTAAAACCAATAATTTAGGTTTAAATAAACAAAAACTATTCTAACAACAGTTAATACTTTTTAAATTAAATTAAATTACAGTAATATACAATTTACTAAATATATGACTATTAATTTTTAAAATGTTTCAAATAAATTATAATATAACTGAAGACAAGTTTATACAAACGAAAAATAAATATGCTATTTATAATTTATTAAAATAATTTAGAGGTCGAAAAGGTAAATCCCAAATTAGATTTCGTTAAATTTGTAATCAAAAAAATAAGTCGATTTAAATTAATTTGCCTTGTGGATAATGCAGACTACCATCATATATCCTAAATGGACAGAAAAAATTAAATAAGGTAAAAAAATACCTTTTATACAGTAACCTTATCGTGATATCGTTATAATCGGTCAAGGCAAGGCAAGTTTGACCTCCACATTCTTAGATAGTGGACATGCCGATCGAAATTCTTTACTTATACTACCACAAATACTTTAATAGGCAATTTTCGATGACTCACAATTAACATAGGCACGACTATCCACTTTACTGAATCTAAAAAAATCAATATTCATTAGTTCGAACTAGAAATTGGTTATAGCCCAAAAACATAACGCTTTGTTAACTGAAAACTTTCCATTATTACAATCCATACTAATTTATCAACTATAACAAATATTTAACAACATTTACAATATTAACTTAATAAAACGTAACGATACAGTTTAGTTTGATGTAATGGATTTTACATCAAACCAATTTAGATTAATTAATTCAATTCTCAGGCTTAAAATCAAGAAGGAAGTCGATTCGATCGTAACGAATCTATCAATTCTAGACACTAACTATAAGTTAGAGTTTGTGAACTAAAAGCGACGTTGTCGATTTTAATATAAAAATGAAATATTGTCACTTTTCTGAAATTATGGTAACCAAATAAATAAATAATATTCGTTATTAAACTAAATAAAATCAAAAGGATTGAATTACTAATGAATAAACAATAACAAATAACGTCGAAACGATACACTTATTATAGAACCAGTTATAAATATTTTTTGATGAAGGAATATTAAGTAAACTGAATGATAAAAACCGAAACACCCACAAGGAAACATCTTACAAATTTGAAACTTTGGCAAAACCTTGTCCTTGATGTAGTAAATAGATGAATACAATTTGGTTGAATAGGGGAATGTACTGTGTCCCTTTTTGTTTCATGGATATCTATTAGTGAAACTGTGATAGCACAGAGTCAAATTGTAGCCTATCTGATTGATACTGCTTAATTGAATGTAAAAGTGCCACTTTTTCACCAAAATGCACAATTGGCCACATTTGCAAGGGGACGCATAAAGCAAGATTATCCACTCAAGAAATCTTTATTAAATTAGGACGAAGTACTTATGTAGTATTACGAACATAGCGAACCAGTTTACCCACTCGTAAACGGGGAGTGGTCGGTCTCGAAGTATAAGAAAACCTTTTGAAACCACATATCAGTTACAGCAGATTAGATGCCTCTTTTCAATCAAAGTATCTCTCCGTACCATTCATTACAGAATTCGTTCTTTAGATTCACCGCACACAGTCTGCTACGTCGGTTCCCATTTACACTTCAGAATTGGACTAGCACATTACAGTAGTGCGTGTTAAGGAAGCAATGGCAGGATGAATAGAACCAAATCTTTTTACCGATAGATCTCACTCTTGCTTGTGGCGATTTGATGACCGCTTACAGGTTAGAAGATCTAAGGCGGACGCAAAATTTGCACTTTACCAAAACATGTTAACCTCCATGCTATATGGTTTGGGGAGCATACGCCATGGAAGTAGTTCTCCAACAGTATTTATCCATGGTACTTTCAATTCCCATAGGTACGTGGCTGAAATTTCGCAAGCTGCACTTCTTCCATACCTTCAGCAGCATTCTGATGGTATTTTCCAACAGGATAATGCCAGACCTCACACTGAAGCTATAGGCAAAAATTCTTGGAAGAGGAGCGCGTCAATGTTATGCTCTGACCTATGCTCCTGACCTATCACCTTTTCAACATATGTGGGATACAATAGTCATAGGAACCCAAAATTTGGGTGACCCTCCTGTTTCGGTGGTTGAACTTAGGGAACAACTTGAGGCAGCATGGAATAAGCTTTCCCAAGATAATATCTACCACTCAATTGAGAGCATGCCACCTCGAGTACATGCATGTATTATTGTCTGAGGAGATACTTATTATTATTTTGTTTTTATCAGTACCAAATAAACAAATTCCAATTATAAGTTTAAATCGTTTGTTTAGTTGAGTCCCCTTAATACCGTCAACTTTGATATCCGTTATATCTTAGTATTTCGTTTTTTTGTCGTTCAGTGTACATTGTGCAAGACGCAAAAGATATGCAGCGCTTGTTGTAAATTAAATTCAAACACTTGAATCATGATGTTTAATTCATAAACATTTTGGGGCTATGAGGTAAAGAGTGCTTAGACTTCATTGCTAAAAATTCCTTTTTTATATAACATTCATAAAAATGATTTTATGTTATACGGGGTACTTGTTGTCGAATTTTACCCACTTATAGTGCTTATTGAGACACAAGAAAAGTCTTAATCGACATAGGTCCGCAACTCCACCATCTCAAAGATATAGCAGATTTTTAATTTATTTAATTTAAAAAATATAAAATAACAAAGACATTTTTTTTTTTTTAAATGTCTATTTAGCCAGTTCAGCTTTATACAGCTTTTTCATGGCATGGTTCATAATTATGTTAGCACGTTATTTTAAACACTATTG
>JAHWXV010014129.1:0-12883 GCA_024586415.1 Phrixothrix hirtus | reverse complement strand
ACTTCGTAAGAAGATATCATCTTAAAAGAAAAAACTCTCAACTCCCAGAAGACAAGCAGACGAAACTTCCGGAGGAAGCTCAATTCTAGGGATGGAGGAGCTATGTAACAGTTAAAGTGTAGAATAGACGATATATTATCTATGTTAAATAAGCACATATTATGTTATAAATAGAGCTGTTAATTCAATGTAAGTTCAGATCAGAATATACTTGCAGTTAGATTAGTCATACTTGTAATTCATAAGATATTGTTATATTGTAAAGTTAACAAATAAATTATATTTTTTAATAGTTTTATAAAGTTAAAACTTAACTTATATATATATATATATATATATATATATATATATATAGATAGATAGATAGATAGGTAGATAGATAGATAGATAGATAGATAGATAGATAGATAGATTATTTATTTGATACTATTATAAGCATAACACATATTTAATGCAGGTCATATAAAGATTAATGAATGTAAGAAACAACTGATATAAAAAAAATTACAAAATCAATATGAATAGCTAATTGAATATACATAAATAAGAAGACAATTACACATTGTTATTTAATTATAACAATTTCAATCCAAAAACTCTTGTACTGAATAAAAATGATGGTCTAAAATGTAAAATTTAATTTCGGGCTTAAATTGGTTCAATGGCAAACATTTAATGCTATCTGGAAGGTGACTGTATAGATCAACGTTCAGAGTATTGCTACTCGATTTTGATAGTCTATAGCGGGGCTTAACTGATTGGTTAGCATACCTAGTGATATAATTATAAAGCTGGGAATGTGTTAAAAATTTCCTTTTTCGTTTGTGGATCTCTATAAGTGAATGATATATAAAAAGTGAAGGTATGGGCATAACTTTAATTTGTTTAAATAATGGTTTACAGTGTTCTAGGCTACCTACATTGAAGATATATAAAGTACAACCTGACTTTTCATAGTGTCAAAATAATACAATATTTGATTAACTTATATAGTTGATTATCAGCATTATTAGATGCGCATAAATTAATTATAGTAATAACTAACAACCATGTATAATAATTCACAAATGTGCATGGTTATAATATTGTATTAAAGTAGTAGCAACAGTGATACCATAATGGTATATCTTAGACCGCTTTCCATTGTATCACCAACCCAAAGAAAGCAATTTCTGAGGAACTTCCAGCAATTTGTAAATTCCTGCAGTCCACTAAATTTAAACAAGGGCATCGATGATACTACGAAATACTTGCTACTTTTGTTATGAATTCTATACATTTTTTAGGAGCCATGCTTCGCAATTGGAGGTTAAGAATTTCTATCAGAGTAGGTACTATTTAGTGTCATAATAGTATCAACAAATTCTATTCAATGAATTAATTCGCCCAGCAGGTATAGGTAAATCAATGTAGCAATTTCGGCTACCGCATTTGAATGTAACGGTAGCCGCGAATATAGGCGTATAACCAAAATACGCGATTAATAAGTCTGACACGGTTCTAGGCTTTTTTCTGTTAATAGTGAAGGGGCTAATTAAGATATCGCAAAATGAAAATTTAAGAACCCTTAAATATCAAAAGTGCTTGGAATGCAATCAATAAGTTAATTAAATATGTAAATATTAAATATAACAAGTACGTGGTAGTCATATAGAAGATAGCTCATATAATGAAAAGTTAAATAAATTATCGAATTCCATAAAAGTGAATATTAGTTTATTGTTGAACGATACACTGTATTGCGCAATATTAGCCCATTTTAAATAATATCTTGAATATTTTCTTATCAAACATAAACCAGCATACATGATAGTTACAATAATGTAAGGCAAAGAAAATGGGAGCAAAATCTGCACTTTTCAGTTTAAGGCAGAGCTATCAAAAATAAGTGTAAATAAAAGGATTCTGAAGGAATACCTTTGCATCAGTTTCAGCTTTTGAAACAAATAGTGTGGTACGAACAATTTCTCCGCTTTGGTATTTTACTCATAGCGCCCCATCGTAGGCTAAACTGAATGTTCCGATTGTATTTCAGTCGATAGCCCATCAAGCTCCCCGACGGTTGCCAGCGATTTTTTCGTTAACCAAGTAACGAAATCTCCTCGATAGCAGCCTCTTCCGACTTCTCATTTTGATGTAAGTTATGTCGCGAATAACAGACCGCTATGAGATCTGTCCGCCGCTACTGACAGCATTGAGGCGCCTTAAATTCCACGTGAACAACGGCATGGGGATTTTTGCCTCTCATTGTCTGATCTACAAGAAAACGCCTGGTCAATATAAGACTTTTTGACAGAGTAAGAAGTTTATCCCGACTCAGATCGCCCAAAACCGTCGAGATTCCAGTTCATAGAGTAACAGGAAACTCTAAATACGACAACGCTAACACACAAGGTGTTAGATACTAATTCCCCCTGGTTTAACGCTGAATGTCACTCACACTGGCGGTCATCAATACATAACACCAATTTGGGTGGACGGGTACCTCATTACGAGTTGCACTATTAATCAATTTGAACACACGTTCTCTTGAGAATTAGCAGTAAATGCAAAATTTGCCCCGCGAGATCAAATGTACATTGCATTGACTACTTTAAACAAATAATACATTTTTGTTTCATACGATCATAATTATATTTGATACTGTAAATATTTAGCATGTAATTGTTCTGTCCTTTAATTGTGATATACTTTTTCCAAAGGTTTGTCTTCTTGTCATTTATAGGGAGAAAGGGTCGCGACAATATGAAAAATGAAATGAATTACGAAATCATATATAAATTAATATCAGTTCATTGTTATATGTTGTTATATATTGCGCAATATTAGTCAATTTTAAATGATGAATAATCACTATCTTATCAAATATAAGAAAGCATGCATGATGGTTACAATAACGCAAGACAAGGTAAAGTGAACCAATTTTCGCATTTTCCGAGTAAAAGGAGAGCTGCCAGAAATAAGTATAAATAAAACGATTTTGAAGGAATAAATTTACTTAAATTTCAACTTTTGAAACGAAGAACTTTAACATGCTCTCGTGGTATGAACAATTTGTCCGCCTTTGCATTTTTTCATAGCACCTCACTGTAGGTTCAACTGCAGCTCCTGAGTGGACTTCAGTCGAACGCCATCAACGATAGCGTCTTCCAACTACGGCTTTTATGTGACATGTGTCGCGAAAACTCAGAGCGCTGTGACAATGCCCGTCACGGCTGACAGTGTCGGGATGCCTTCAATTCCATGTGGCCAATGACGCGGGAATCCAATTCTCTCGTTATCTGATCTATAAGAAAACACCTAGCCGATCTAAACAAAGTTGACTGTGTAATAAGTTTTAGTCCGACCCATACTGTCCAAAATTATCCCGATTCCAGTTGATAGCGTAACAGGTATCTGTAAATACAGTAACCGCTCCATACGTTAACACTTGAGGTTTTAGGTATCCATTACCTCGGGTTTAATACTGAATGGTAATCTTAACCGCCGGTCACCCATATATAACACCACTGTGGGTGGATCAGTACCTCATTACCAGATTCAGCACTAATTGGTTCTAACACGCTTTGCCCTGCGGATTGGAAGCGAACGCAATACTTTCACCGCGAGACCCAATGTACATTTCACTAACTACCGTAGACAAATAGTATATTTTTATTTCGGCTGATCGTAATTAGAATTAAAACTATAGATTTTTATGGCATAATTATTCTGTTCTCATATTATAATATACGTTTTCCAAAGGTTTACTATCATGTCATTAATAGAAATAAATAACCGCGGGGATATCGCTTAATTTCTTTTAGGTGAAGACCGTTGGGAGCACCGCCGACTGCAAATACTATTCCGTTGACCGCTAACGTCCACAAATATGTACTGTCACGCTAAACCTACCCTATACGACGAACAATCTGAGAAAACAGAAATATAGTTATTTTCTTCCTGTAATCGCGACATATCAAACGCCACAAGAAGAGTGTAAACCATAAAATACTACATATTTGGATCTTATCTATTTATATCTATAATTGACAAGTTCAGTATCCTGCCGTACCTTACCAATTTTTGAAACCTTGTAGGGGCGATTTTATTTAGCCCTTCATTAATGTTATAGATACATGGGACATATGTATTCATGCTTTGATCTCACTCGAGAAATACTGATACAGAAATTAAAATAATTTATGGAATGCCTAATTTAACCAAATATGGCATGCCGCCCTATAGAAGTTTTTGGGTATAAATCTTTTATCGTAAAAGCACAAAACCTCCAAAACCTTATTATCACTTTAATTGCATTATTTTCAAAAATTTGCTTTATGCAGGAGCACATACTTGGTAATTATAGATTTTCTTGAAGACACTCTCATGATCAAATACGGAAATCGAAAAAGTAAGTTTTCGTTTGATATAATGCGAAAATTTTACTGAAGTTTGCTTCATACGAAGTTGATTATTGCTTCAATGTAAAACAGCCAATCTGACTCAATACAGGTTCACCTTTAGAGGTTATTTTGGCAGCTAAAGATAAATGTAAATCTCTTACACTTTAGTTGCCTACATCATAGTCAAAATTAATGAAAGCCTGAAAAGGATATGCGCGACCCTCGCTTTGTAAGGAATCACCAATCTGATATTTGGCATTTCAGAGCACACATCATTGTCCCCTATTAACAATATTTATCCAACATTGGAGTTTAATCAAAATTTGAAGATTCAAAATCTGCAAGAGGTTCAAAAGTAGTGCTTACTAAATATAAAATAAATCAAGCAGAAAGCATATTGCGTATAGTACCTAGTCTTGTATTTACTATACAACAATACAGAATTGCTTTTTTACTTACAATGTTGCATAAATATAATGCTTTTTCTATTTCAATTATTCAAAATTTATTTGATTCTGGAAAACTTTCCGTTAAATATTTGGTATGTATAAATATTTTAGTATTTTGTATTCTAATTGTTTATGATACAATGAAAGTCGTTTAAAGTAAAATACACAAAATATTCGTCTATTTGCGTTTATTAATTTGTTGTTAAATGCTTTGCAACTATGTGAAATAACTAATTATACTCGAATGTTAAGAGAATATTTAAGCACTAGGAAATGTATCCATCACTTTCATTCCGCACTATGTATCTTATAAATAGATTCTGAATGTACATAAATGTCTTATTAAAAATATGATCTTTGTGTAAGTTGCAATGGATTTCAAATAATTTTACAAATCTTTTATAAATCATAGGATAATTATTACCTCCATGTCTTGAGCATCAGTGCACCATAAGTTAAAGCGAATCCAATTTCACGCAACCAAATCTTTGCTGTACAAGTGTAGATGTTTGGCCTTCCGTACATTACGATTATCTAAATTAACACAATTGAATAAATTAGAAGCAATTTTAGATCGTCATCAGTTGGGAAAGTAAGGTTCAAGCCTACAAGTAGTTAGATTACACTTATTTTGTAATTAAGCCACACTGAAATACACGTCTGTTGGACACCAAAGGAATTATGTAACAAGGTAAACTGAAAGCTTACATGCATAGGATACTGTTTACCCTAGTATAAACGTAAAATTAGTTTCAGAGGATTCTATTTTAATAAACGTATAATAATCCTATAAAAGAACAAAATGATTGTCACATACCCAATTTTTAGTGTTAATTCCTTTTTAACTACCTACCGTAAGGTAAATACAGAATGCTCCTAGAGTGATGACTCGTAGCAATACTGGACTAGCAGCACGTACAACCTAAAAAAAGAAAAAATCTAGAATTTGATAATTATGTTATTATCTTGTAAAATTTGAAATTATAAAATTAAAGCTAAACAAAAACATATCAATATAAACCAAACTAGTCAGGCCCAATGTTTCTAAATACGTTTTTTTATACTAATAGCATTGAAACAAAGAGAATAACCATTTATATCTTTATATAACCAAGAACAAATATGAAATAACAAATTAAGCTGAATTTTTTTATCGGATACAATTATATCCGGGCTAGTTAATCTTTACAAAGTATATGTATATAAATTGTTATAATTTGTAATTATTTGAATTAGTGCATATCTTTATATTAATTACAATATTAACAATTGTTTAGAACGCAATTTATTTGTAATCAGTTTCGCTCATATAATTTCGAAGATTTTGCATAGATAAATATACATATAAAAATATATCGCTGAATGTCTATAGATGGGAGACGCATAAATTTAACCTGATCTATTTTTGCAATCTTAATGGTGACTTTTTACCGACTTTTTAAGTGAACGTTTTCATTACCATTATTATTGCTATGCTATAACATATAACAGCTGGAATAATAATTTGTATAACAAATAGCAGTGTGTAACTTTAACGTTATTAAACTGTCATTATACCCATATTTCGGTAGTGTCTATAAATTGCTTCTATTCACCCGGCCGTACATTAAAGGAAACTCGGACACCCATCTTTTAAATCAACAAACAAATCATTTGAGTAACGTCTTAGTTACAATGTGAAAAATTGTACCGATTAAGCAAGCTACCTATATGATAACAAAACGAATTGTAGAGATTAAACTTAAAGTTAAGGATGTTCTTGTACAACCGATGCATATATTGAGATTCATGATACTTGAAAGCGCTCAATATTATAAAATATTTTATGGGTAATAGGAATCATACTTTAGGGAATAAGGTAGATGGTTGTCAGTGAACGTCTATAAACGCTATGAACTCACATACTCAACGCTAGGCGTGTGGAAGGTATTGCACCACCCACCTCTCTGCTTATAAAACCCTCTGAGTACCTTCGCATGACTTATCTGTGTTACAAAACTCAGAGGTTCCAAGTCTGGATAGCTGTCATGCTTGTATAAAGACTAACGGCGTCGGTGTTGAGTGTTGATCTCAATATGTAAAACTACAACCACAAGCCTGGTTGTACTCCTGTAATCACATTGTGGAGTAGGGATTCCCAGCTAGATAAGCGGAGACATTGGCTAAGCACGTAAGGCACGTGAAAACAATCATTTGGCAAACTTATAATTGCAGGTTAGGACGCCAGGAGAGGGGAAGCACATAGGACAAGCACATCCCTTCCGAGTGACCAACCTTGGGATATCAAACGCCACTCCACCCAAGTAGCACTTTAAGTAATTAGAGCGAGCATTGCAGTTATATTTACTTTGCCGCAGTAAATATTACCGAACTGTTACACATATTTCTATTATATCGTGAAAATTACCCGATTCGCTCTTTTATCGGTCAAAATATCTTAAAATTTAGCGCTAATAACTGCTAACTAGTGTTATACGTTTCAGTAGCATTAGAAGTACCTGAAATGTAATAAAATCAATTCATAATTACTCTTAATAAATGTCAACTCTATGGTAAAAATGTAAGTAGTAATAGCTATCTTTAGATACTTAATTAGTATATTGAAGAACTAGGTTCTTATAAATGATTTGTGAAGTTTTTGTAACGCTTTGATTACTATTATTCACGACTACAAATTCAGTGCATTGATAGTTGAAACACAAGTTCCAATAACCCTAATGTGACGAAAGAATTTAACATCAAAGTATTTATATGAACATCGCTATATTTTATTGAATTTATTAATACTAATCAATGAATAACTTCATTTTGCTTAAATTATTTTGTTACTATTTTATGTATTGTTACTTCAGATACATTGTATCTACAACTTACATAAAAATATGTTATATATTTTCACTTCAAATACTTCAGTGGTTTTTTTATATAATTTTTTTATGTTTATTATTCTAGATATTAATATTTCACGAGGCGCGCATATTTTATGGAGGTATCATAATAACATTTATCAAGAAATATGCATTCGTTCTCATTTTTGGAGCATTGCACATGTTACACACCTATTGTACATTCTCGATTACTATGGAAGTATTCAACCACATTTACTGTTTACTATTTTCTATAGAAATATAATATGCTTTACACAGTTACTTCAGTAAGATAGAAGCAAAATTAGTTGAAGGGGGAAAAGTAATTTGAAGATTCAGAGACTAAACTGTAACGAAATTAACACTCTGCTTAGAGAAGCGTGTAACGCACATACTTAGTAGTTCCTGCTCAAGGACGTCATTTTTGTAACGTTCCTTCCACCGGGTAGTACAAAGTCTGTGTACAAATGCCTCAGGTAGTTGTCGGAAGGAGAAATGGTCCAGAAGTTGAAATAGCAGACAAGGTGTTCGTTAAATGTATCAAGTCCAAAACGTTCGGAATGAATATGATAGTCAGTTTAGCTAAAACTAATCAATTAACTAAATAAAACGGGATGGAGGTATGTACAGGGGGTGTTAATGAATAGGAGAGGTTTTTGATTTGAACTAGGGGAATTTGCGCATTCACTAATAAAGTTGCATATCAATTTTTATACAGCATACTGTTTTAAATACAATTCTTTAATTACGAAAGTTAATTTGAATATTTAATTCTGGCCAGATTGTTTCCATTTTATGTTCTTAATTATGCAAATTATTCTGCATATTCCATATATTTGTACAAATTGATGTTTAATTATAACTGGAATATGTTTACCAATCCTTTTAGTAATAATTAATACAGTACGAATGTAATATCGTTTATTTACTAATAAAATATTAATGCATGTCAGAAACTATGTACAGATTTATTTAAGTTATTTATATAAAATTTTTAAAAGTCAACAATAAAGATTTGTTGCATTTCAAAGCATTTTAAATAACATTTATGTTCAAACTTAATTTAGCTAAGGTCTTCACCCTTATCCGAGCGAAAGAGTACTTTACTCAGTCTTCATAAATCCCGACAGGGTTCGTTGCTGTTCGAACGCGTTCGATATTTGCTAATTACATATCGATGAAAAACAAACAATGGCAATATGGCAGGTCTCGTGCTTTTATTCACGATAAAAATTAAATTAATCGTAGTATTTGACTATACTAATTATGACAGTATCTGTTATTTAGTGCATAGTGCTCTTTGAGGTTTGTGAGGTGTTTGATTTGGTGGAACCGACAATTTCTAATTAAAGAGATTATCTAGCAGGGCCGGGCCTAAGATTCACGATAAAACGTGTTTATTCATCGCTAGGAAAGAGTATATGTACCCGACTCTGTGTCCAAAGTCGTTCTTTAGGAAAGGAATTATTAAATATAGGGCTAAGCTCTAAATTAGCAATGCATGCATTTAGTCAAATAAACACGGTATTTTTATGCAAACGTCGTAAAACAACAGATTGATTTTTATCAATAGCCACTTAATTAATTTGTAAATTTATATCAGTTAAAAATTTTAACATTTCGAATCCGTGGATATAATATATGTGCTCTATTAACGCCATATAGAATTCATACATTAAATAAACTCGGTAATAATTAATTTAATTCTATAAATTAAGTATTACGTTTAGGATATTCAAATAGGGGTTGCTAGAAGAGCTTCTTTCAACAATTCTATTCTAGACCTTCCAGTCTGAAAGTGTAGACAGATTGATTCTGAATCGAAAAGTCGCCTTGAATTTATGTGGTTTTCGAAACAAGCCAAAGATGACCGAAAGTACACTTTCCTTAAATAATTCGTAAAATAAATATAAATAATGCGGAAAATCAACTAGAGTAGCAAGTTAATCATACAAAGATGCGGTAACGTTAATGAAGAAAATCTTTGAATGATTAACTGCCTTTTTACATAAAAATAATTAATTACGGGTTTATGTGTTAACATAACAATTCTTGAATTATACGAAAACGTAGTTTAACGGACAGCGGATTTCAAACTGTAATTGAAAATAAGTATTTAATTATCACAAAGCGAAAAAAGCTTAATTAAAGTTCTAAAATTTCCGTTGAATAATCAGTCTCAAATTTTCAGACGGTGAAAAACTGTTATCGCTATTAAAGGCATCAAAAGGTCAATGTCTTAACCATGAACTTGAATATTTTGTTTACCAACGTTGAACTATTGTATTAATTATTAAATGTGACGAAAACAATTCCCATAGCATTTTGCGTCATTAACTGATCTAATTAGGAAAAATAATATAAATATACATGAGCATACCGGGTGCTAACATAAAGTACTAATTAAAGCGTTCGGAAAAATTCAATCATTTTAACGTGGAACTAAGTTATACTGTACAAAATCGCCTTTTACATGAAAAAGAAATTAATTATGGCTAACAGTAAGGTGATTTTGGCATCAATTTCAGGTACACGTTACAAGCGTAATTGCAACGGTGATAAAGAAGTAATATATAAGTATATGCTATTCCCCATTTTAGTGACATAAACGCTATAGAAACGTTTTAGGATGGTTGAAATGGATAGTAGCGAAACATTGAAGTCAACTTAGGAGTTGTTACTACGTATCAATAACTAAAAGTTCTACTTGGGCGTTGTATTAAGTCGCTTTTTCCCCTAATCATATTTCAGATGAACCGACATTATATTTCCTGACGATTTGTCGCAAAATTTCTTAACGCGAATCGCAAAAAACACTCATGGAATTGGGGGATGCTGCCTCGCAAGAACATATAACACCTAAGAAGGGGACTTCGGCATCCTCTTTAGGCTGTTAAAACAGAGCATACCACAGCATATTTTATCAACCTTAGACTACCTACTCCAAGGCCAAAGCGGTCTGAGTCCTGCGCCTAAAGCGCAGTAGACGATACACTAGCTGAGGCTAAAGCATATTGGAAAAGAGCTGAACAACATGGGTTTAAACAAATATACTTTACCAGGATTATGGAGTCGGTGTTTGAGGCGGCTACACCTCGATGCTGATCTCTCCGAAACTTAAGTGGAAGATCATAACTAAGATGTGGGCACCTTGCATGGGAAGCCTTGTAGTGGATCTATCCCTTACGGAATATTCGTCCCCACAACTTGTATCTTACAACTCGTCCCTTCAAAATCAGTTCTTCTGTAACTTGTCGCTCCACAACTCGTCCTCCACAATTCATCCACCAAAGCTCGTCAGCCACAGCACCACCCGCACAAATCGTTCCCCATAATTCTCCTCCCACAGCTAGTTCCCCACAACTTGTCGCCCACAATTCGTCCACCACAACTTGCCCTCCAAAACTCGTTTCTCGCAACCCACCCCCTTAAACTCTTGCCCCACAACTCGACTCTGACAGCTTGTTTGCCACAATTCATCTCTAAGATGTTGTTCCAATAATTAACACAAAGCTTTGTAGTTATGCGAAATTTTTAGTATGTGAGTTTAAATGCTCAAGGAAAAATATAACGATTGAATAATAAATATAAATCTTCTACAAATTCCAATAAAAGAGCCAAAATGTGTAAGATACTAATGAGATTTTCATATGATAGAAATGGATAATAAAATTATACAACTATATATATATTAAATGCTATATTATCTGCCGGAGAGAGCTCTTCCAACCTTACAGGCCTTTACTTTACTAAAGGGGAGCCCTATTCCAAAATTTATGGCTTTGTGGTATTCCTACCGAGTACTTAACTTAAATAATGGCAAGGCACACAAATTCAAAACGATATACTTGTTATTAACTGCAGGGTCTTGAAATATTGTTTTAGTGGTAGCTGAGATCTCGCTTCTATTGGCGAGTTCTAGGCTAAACGTTTTATTACTCGTAATATTCTTTGTTTGTTGCTTAGATAAATTCACTGTTCAAAAATCATTTCCTACACCTCCACGAATTACTTTTAAGTGGTCAAGATGCTTATCTTGACTTAACTCTTATGACCCTTGATGTTTGACATTAGGTATACCAATACCTTAACATAAATTCCCTTTTATTCACTTTTATGAAAAGTTAATTTTTATGTGTCAACACAATTGAAATGAACTTTATCCTTAATTTTTCATTAATTCTCATTTCATTAGACTAAATTATAAAACAGTAAGAAATTCTACTCTGACTGATATTGAATTTTCATAACCAACAAAGAAAAACTGTTATCAAACGATACTATTAGCGACTTGAATTCTTTTACACCCCCAATGATTTTCCACCATGTAAGTACGTATAGTTCGTTTGATTATTATAATAAATAAGTATGCTATACATGTAATTCAATCATTATTTATTTTTAACAAGATCAACAAAAAATTTCCTTCATAAATGTAATTAATTGTGCATTTAAATTTGTATATCCCATAAAAAACCTATACTTAAATTGTTAATTATTGTTAGTATTATCAATCCTTACACAATGTTAAAGTAATCAGTTCAAAAATAAACTTTACTTTTCTTACACGATTATCTATACGCTAATTTAGATAATTTCCAAATTACTAATTAATTTAACTTTGTGCTCTTCATAATATAAAAATTATAATTCTTACTCTAATAAACATTGTGTGTACTTATTTTCCCTATTTTAATTACAATAAAGATGGTATGAGGTACCTAGAGCTGCTTGTGGCAAAACGAGACGTGACAGAGTAAGGAATGAATGGGTGATGGATACGTTCCAGGTGAAGAGACACTGCCTGAATTGTACAAAAGAAGTGCTTTAAGATGACTTGGACATGTGGAACGAATTAGTAATGAAGGCTTAACAAAGAGAATATATGAGACAGGTATAAATGGAAAACTAGGCAGGGGTAGACCGAGAAAGAGATGGTTGAATATGATTGAAGAAATTGTTAAAGGAAAGAGAATAAAGAGCACAGAGAATAGGAGAGCTTGCCAAAAACGTTGTATGAATTTAATGGAAGCAAGAGAAGTGTGTAAGGACAGAAATAAATGGAAAAAAATAGAGAATGGTTAATAGTAGTGATAGTAGGATTGGTAGGTAATAGTGGGCTGGTGTGGATACTGTAGAGTGCTGGGAGTTGCGGTGAAGGGCGGTGGTAGTGAGAGGGGTT
>JAHWXV010014107.1:0-10217 GCA_024586415.1 Phrixothrix hirtus | reverse complement strand
GGGGGGGGGGGTCAAGTTTTCGTTGAAAGACCTTGTATATATATAATTTTCGAAAGTATTATTGCACGCAGATAGGTACCTTACGTTTTGTCGTACTTTACTACTGCTTTCTTATTAATTTAAAGTTCCGCTCATAATAGTAATTAGCGATGTCGCATCGTAACAATTAATCCGCAATACGTTTTCGTATTTGTAGCCATCAGGATAGATACATTCAAAGTCATCAGCTATCTTTATGTAAATAAAAATTGAAAAACGGAAAAAATCGCGTAGTAATTGCTATGACATCACAACTAAGTTCATAATTTTAAAGAGCAATTGCCATTTATGAAGGCATCTATTATTTACGGTAACTTTAAACCAACAACTAAGCAGTATTAAAACGTAATCTAGTGTTCCTACTTAAAATACCATAATAATACTTTTGAAAATTAAATATATAGTGTCCACAAAGTCTTTTTACAATTTCAAAAATTACTAAAAATATAAATGGATAGATTTGTTAATGAAATTTGTCTAATTATTATTGAAGTTTTTACTAATATTTGATTTTTGTATTTTAGGCACCATTTTGAATAAAGAGAGGGCCCCCCTCTCACAATCAGATTGATTCAGTGAAATTACACGACTAAATATGGAAAACACCCACCTTCACGTCTATCAATTCGTGAATGACACAATAAATTCATGAACACCGGCTCAGTATTGTATAAAGAAGGGGGTGAACGAAAAAGTGTCTCAGAGGAAAGCATCAATCGTGTAAAGCGAGCCTTTACTGCCTATAAGGTCAATTCGCATTGTGACAGACAATTACACACATATCAACACTGTACAAGATTCTATGCTTATAAAATGTAACTCTTACAGGTACTACAGCCAGATAGTAAACTAAAACGACAAAACTTTGTTGTGGACATGTTGCATCGAAATCTGAGGATGCAACGTTTCTCAGTCAAGTTTGTGATGAGACAACTTTCCAAGTTTCAGAGAAACTGAATACAATAATGTCAGAATCTGGGGTTCAGAAAACCCTTATGTGGCTATGGAACTTCACCAAAATTGCCCAAAGGTGTGGAATGATGTGCAATTGAATCATTGGCCCATTTTTTTTGTTCAGAAAACAATTACTGCAAATTTGTACCTTGATATTTTGATTGAATATGACATCATGACACCATAACCAACTGTGTTTTATCGACAAGATGGTACACCACCATATTGGGTCTACGTGTTCGTGAGTTTCTAGATCAACCATTTCCAAATCGGTGGTCACTTCGTTCACCTGATATCACCCCTCTAGTTTTCGTTCTGGGACACTATGTAAAAAACATCGTGAATCGAACAAAGTTATGGGACATTACTAACCTGCAGAAAAAGCTCACCAATGCCGTTGCCGTCATTGATAGGATTATTGCGTTAGCGTGCTTTGTGCAACAAATAGTACACTTATAGAGGTTTATTGATTGAAAACAACTTCCACGTGTACTCCTAATATTTCAACAATTTCCATAAATATATCAGTTCATTTGTTTTTTTTTAATAAAAACCTGAAATTCTAAAAAGGTTTGTGGATACCCTGTATAATCAAAATACCATTATTATCATGAGCATTTTTATTTTGTATATTCTCAGATTGCAAAAAAATTCTACAAAGTATAAACTGATATTTATCTAATAATAAATTTAATTGCTATTTATCCTTAAAACACAGTGGCGTCTCGTGAAATATTAACCCATGCTTTAGTAAATACCCGTTTCTAATAGTTAATCGCTTGTAAGTCTACAATCTTTAAAGGTAACATGGTATATGATACATCGTTGAAACGAGAAATGACTAGGCTTTATTTGAGACTAAACTACACATGTAATTAAAAAAATAGGTTTGTGTTATTGTGTAATATTCGACAAATTGCGGCAAAGTTAGTTGTAAGCTAATTTTCTATATTTTTACGTATAGCGAACTGCAGAGCCCAACAGCCGGTGTGTTTATGTTTATTAAACCACTACAATCGCACTAAACGAAATATACAAACATATGTATACAAATTGCAAACTAAATGGATGGTTCTTCAAGTAAATTACAATGCCGAAATGTGAACGAGATACCAGATAAAACTTTATTTGAAAATCCAACCTGCGAGTACATAAAATCAACAATTAATATTTAGACTAACCTGGTTTTTGTTGACTGTTCTTGATGATTTCACTTGTTAGCTTGGGTGATGCATTGATATGATGATTGGGTAAAGGTACAAAAGGTGAGAGAAAAGGATATTTACACCTCAATTAACAGTTAATTAAATTGGTTAAAAGCGAAAATAATGGCGAGCGGCGTCACTTGATCGACCCTTGTTGTTTTGGCGTGAGAATTAGTAACATAAAAAGCCCCCCCCCCCCCTTGCGCATAAACGCGCGGCATCAAAAGTGTGAAGCACAGCAATATATGCATGCAAGAGGATGGAAACATTTTGCTTAAATAAAATATTAATTCAACTAACATATTAAATTATAATAAACCAAATTATATCATTATTAAAATTCAAAATAAATTTAAATAAAAAAAAAACAACTGACCCGAACAGTTATATCTCGAATAAAGAATAGTTGAAAATCAATTGACGTTGGTTATAGTTTTCATTCTATGAAACGATACAAACTTTTTCTTTTGCGATTTTTCTCTCTTCTGTCGTTTTTAAGATAAATAAATATGCATACTTTGGAAGAAATCGGTTTTAACTTCAAATATATTGGTTATGAAAACTCGGTTTGGTTTGTCAACCGTTTTGATGCGCAACAAATTGTTTGCCCATTTAACCAATACTACAGGTACTACATGTACTACAGTTTTAGAGTTACCCATGCATTACATCTCCTATCTGACATCCATATTTATTAAACAGGGTGATTTTAAAATCCACCGACTAACTTTAACACCGTACTATAGAGGTCTAACCACCTGCATTAACAAGAAAAGCCCATAAAATAGAACGCATTTTTGGAAAAAATTGAAAATGTCCACAGTTTGAGAACTGATACACAAATGAATTATATCTAAACATAATCAAATTTCTACAACATATCGCAAAGTAAATAACACTTTCGATAATATCAAATTACTACAGCTGTATTTGTTTATTTGTATAAAACTAATCTATCTTAATTCACAATGACCTACAATTTTATTCGTTTGTATTTTATAGAACGGGAATTCTGTTATTCAGTTCTAAAATCACATTTTTCTTGATGTATCTTCCCGAAAATATTGGTTTAATGTACTAGTCAAGTGCAAGCTGGTTTGTATCGTTTCTTATGACCTTCGTATCAAGAAAAAGTATGGAGGTTTCTTTTTCTAATCGATTGTGAATTGTATTTTATTGTGACAATTGTTAAAATAATTCAGAATGTCATTTGTTATGAATTATGAATGCCCAAAATTAGGTCGTCAACATATTTGTAGATAATAAACAGTTTGATTTGAACAGTAGGAAGAACTTGATCTAAGAGATCATCCATAATGATAGTAGCGATAACTGGACTAAGCGAGGAACCCATCAGCGCTCCAAATTTTTGTTTGTAGTATTTGTTTTCGTAGATAAAATGTCAAAAATAAAAGAGAGTGGTTTTATAAGTGAGATGTTAGTGTCGATTAAATCCCAACGTTTTTTGATGTTGTTGATAGCCAAGTTGTGAGGGATGTTGATAAAAAGTGAAACTACATTTAATGAGATTAAAATGTAGCCCTCTTGTAGTTCAACATTGTTCATTTTATTGACGAAATCGAAAGTGTTTTTAATATTATACTCTGTTCTATTAAATAGAAAAATATTCAAAATGCTTGTAACGAATTTAGAAATGTTGGTCAAAGAAGAGCCTATGCATGAAACAATGGGTCGGTCTCAAAGGTGTGTTTTGTTAATGAATTTTTGCAAGCCCATAAATTGTTAAAGTGCTGCCGTTGTAACAACGGAGTGCTTTTGCAAGTACAGTGTGGATGTGATTTTCTTTCTCCAATTTTGAAATAAGTTGGTTTAATTTTTGTTGCTTGCTCTCGCTTGTAGTCTAATCCTGAAGACGACAAAATCTGTCAAAAATATCGTTCAATAAATAAAATATAAATTATGCTTGTACATTTTTGGCCTAACAAAAATCTGATTAATTTCCAAATCTTAATACCTTAAATTATGAAGATATATTTAACACGACGGCGGGTCTAGTTTACAGGTAAATCGCTTCTTTAAAGGTGACCTGATGAAATACGACATGTCGTCTTGAGATCTTTTATGAAATTCTATTTCATGCCAAAAGTATTCGGATTTTCATTGTAAGTTTCATTTACAACCAATAGAATCTGAATTGTTTCGTCGTTAATTAAAGTTCCCAAGTTTAGTTTAAATTTTCCTTCGTACGTGACTTTTATAAATCTTACTTACTTTAGCCTAAGTATTTTTATTTATAGGGTTATTACATAAGTTAGTATTTCCTAGCTTTATGTACGCCACGCACAATTTTTAAATTCTGTGCCATAAAGGAACTGAAGCCGCCGTTTAGTTTTTTACAATGATTTTGTAATTTTAGTTTTTATGAACAACATGACGATTTACATTGTTTTTGATTGTTTGTTTTGTGGCTGAGAGGGATGCAATATTCCCCTGGCACTCTTGGTTTATAACTGCCATGAAGTCATTTCGCCAAGTCTACTAGAATTTTGTCGAATCTGGATGAGTTCCGCCGCCAGTTGGGATTTTTAATGTGCCAAACATCAGAATGATACGGAACCTACGATTTTACTTCCTTATCCACGAAAAAGGCATGTTTTTTAAATTTTTCTCCGCTGAAAAATTTGCCAATCTCGATCGGATTTAAAACCGCGTCCCTTGTATGTAGAGGCAAACATGCTAACCACTACACCAATCGCGGTCGGCGATTTAGATAACTTACAAACTTAATTAGTTATAAATTATTAGATTGTTGATTAATAATTCATTATTGCTATGCGTTTATCAAAAATGTATTAACCATAGTAACAAATATTGTCAGGTCAAAATTGGTCGAATTCATGTTCTATGGTGCGTTGTCGTAGGTCGTGCAAAGATGCTGGCTATTAATTATTAGTTAAACTGTTTGATTGCGTTTGCGACATTATTTTGTCGAATCAACGCATTTAAAGTTTATAATAAATTAACAAATATTATAAAAAATATGAAAAACTACTTTAGTAATGTTTTGTTCCATATTAAGAAAAGCATGGGTACAAATCAACGTTTTAAATCTAAACACAGTAACTGCATTCAGTGATGTCATGTTTATAGACCATCAGCTGTTTCAATCTAGATTACCGCATAGCAATAATGTTATTAAGCGTGAGGTATTCTTCAATTTATTTTATCACATTTCTGATAATTATATTTTCATTTTTTATTTTTCTTAACAATTTCTTTAATTTTGTCTCATTCTTCTTCAAACTGTTAAGTTCTCTTTAATTTTGAAGACTATCTTCCATTTTTGAATTTACTATTTTCAACCGCCCACTTTTCTCTGTACGACAGAAAATTGGAAGTTTTTCAATATTTAAGTACAATTGAGTTTTGTTTTGTGCCTTGGGTCGTGTAGAGACGCACTCGGCATAGAAGAGGCGTTATGTTAAAATTGTTATTTTCGTAATGAAAGAAATACTAAAAAGAAATAGTATTACTACGAAATAAATTTACGCATCTTGTGGATTTAATTATATACGTAGCAATATAAGAAAAGATCTGCTTTTCGGATCATTGACCTAAGAGTACAATAGTTTTTAATCCGGCCCTGTATGTTAGTCCGTGAACGAAAATGTATAATTTGATCTTCTAGAAAGCAATTTATTAAAAACTATCATAATAAAATTGAATGTATTAAAATTACAAAAAATTACTATGGCTATTAAACTTAATAAAGCAAAGTGCCTTCACCCCATTATATTGTTTCCATTTGATACTCGAGTCAAGGAAATATAACGGAGTTTTGTACAAGGTCAAAATTCAGTGTAATAAAAATCGGTATCCAATCTCTTTTATAAAAAAAAATCTTTGTACTATTTTTACAGAAAAGGATAGAATACAATAGGATCAATAAAATACCATACCCGTAATGATATTTAGGAATCAAATGGAAACGAGATGGTATCAGAAAAATTGCTTTATTAAAAACAATTTCAGTTTCCCTTAATTAAACTTATTTGTATTAACTTTTATAATGTGATTCAAGGGCGTTAAAATATCTACAAAACCCAAAAAAGTTTATAGAATATACTATTTATTTCAATTTTGATTTTATCCTCAGAAACGTACCTACGCAACTGAAACGAAAAAAAAACACGAAGAAACTAGTTTCACGACAAAATAAAAATTATTTCAACTGATATTAAAAGCGTTAAACTAAAATTTAGAAATACAAATACAAACAAGTTTGTAAAAAATTAAAGTGAAAGTGGCCGTATAAAATGTTTACTTAATTCAGAATTGGCAGTCAGAAAACATTAGTAATAAACACATATACCTGAAAATGTACTTACATACATATACATAATATGTACTTTGAACATGCAGTTGGCAAATTATAAATTTAATATGGAAATTATTTCAAATTTTTTTAAAAACTATCAATTTGCGAATGAATCAGAATTAATTGTTAATTATATTTTTTGTATCCATCGTATCCAACGGTTTTTTAAAGAAAAATAGTGCGTTAGGCTGAAAATAAAAAGTTATATTTTTGTTTACGTCTATGCGTTGTAGTAGACACTCTTGCGCGGTTTACTGGAAATCCTAGTTAATTTAAATTTTTTTTATCACATTAAAATTTTTTGCAGGGTATATAAAATGCATAATTTTAGTGGATACCTGAATAAGGCTAATCAAGCATCGAAAAAAAATACGTCAAATATTGATAAAAATATTGAGAAAATGATTTTAAAGGATAACAGATAGCACAATGAATTTGAATAAATGAATACATTTGAAAATAGATGTTTTGAAAAATTTGTTCAAAAATACTCAGTGGCGCGCGACCGACCCTTACATTGCATGGCCAAGTCATAGAAAAAATAGAGCCGTACGCTTGGTCATGGTTAGTTAACACTCCAATGTTCCAAAATAAATGCTTCAAATATCTCTCAGGGAATATAAATATAAAAATACATACACGCAACCATGAGAGGTTAACCGAAAAATGTCTGGGCATTAAGGTTCGGTAAACTGTGACTTCTGGCCTAATAGATATCAGTTTCTGGGTACCGGGTTAATTGCAAGAATTAACGAGACCGTGAATAATATAAACAAAATGGTGAAAAATTTGAAACCGATATCTACGGCACAGTACACAGTAAATAATAATTCACATTTAACACTAACTGGCATTATCAATTTAAATACACCAAAAGTAGCAACAACATGTTTCAATTATAAAAAACAATAAAGTGAACAGTATATTTCTAATAAAATATTATAAGTAATTGTAAATATTTATCGGAATTTAATAGTAAAGGAAAGAGTATCTAATGAAAACTTCTTTGACTGTTAGCAATCGTTACAGAAGGCGCCCATTGATCGTACAGAAGTGGTGGTTGATTTTCTTTGTACGAACAATGCTTCTCTCCAGAACAGTTCTCTGGTAATTCGAATAACGGCAGTAATGTTCACCAGTTAGAACAATTCAATGTTTAGTTATATTAACAAATTAAATGCAATTTAATTTTGTATAAATAAAAGTATAAGATAAAAAGCATATTTAATTAAGATTAAACAATGGTGTAATCATAAAAATAAAATTACAGAAATATATTAACGAACTGAGAGAATTTAGTAATCAAAAAGATGAATTAAATGTAATAAAATAATATCTAAACCAAAAGTTCGAAATCAAAAATGGGAACATAAAATTACTGGTGTGATTTTATTGATTTTTTAATTAGCCTAAATTAAAATCAACTGATAAATTGATCAACAATAACTGATAATAATACAGATTAATTAAATTGTAAAGTTCAAGTTATACTAAATTTGTTGATAATTTTATCAACACTACTTCCTCCTAATTGTGTAAGTAGCAATATGCATTATACAAAAAGATGAGATAGTTATTTTAAGCAACTCAAAGAAACCTTTTTCAAATTCAAATAAAAATGATTAGTTATTTGCTTCAACGAAGATAAATAAATTAAATAACTTATCAGTGTTTTATATTATTTTGCACTATATGCACACCATTATACAATTTTAAACAAAATCATCTTAATTGCTTTTATTCCTGCAATAACCCCTATTGGCTGTTCCTACAAATAAGAAATGAAATTAGTAACGAAGGAACAAGAACATAGACTGTGATTGTAATTCATAATTAAGCTGACATCTCAAAGAAAACAAAAACCACAAATTCAAATAATTTGAAAAATTGTTGTTGATGTCATGGTGCTAATTTAATAAAAACTTGTTGACTGGTTTTCGAAAAATTTAAGAAAATTATGGCCCACCTTTTTTTGTAAAATTAGTCAAAAACTATGGAATGAAAGGGGTGTAGGTTCAATTTTTTTTGAAACATTCATAGTTACGTAATTTTATAATTCCCAAGTTATTAATTTCGTAATTTACGAAGAACAGTAAATATGTAGTTTTTATATTGTTTCAAAAAGTTATAGAAAATCCATTTTGCCATATTTATCAGCATGCATTTTTCCAATTTTTTTGACTTGATTTTTTTCTCATGTGTAAACATTGACTTTAAATAGTAGGTAATACTGTAACGAATTTGAATATTCAAAACGGAAAAATAATTTGCATGCTACAAAGAATCTTAGTAAAATTCTAAGCAGAGCGTTCCCACAGGCATTGTGCGCTCTAGCTGGAAAAAAACAGATCGAAATATTCAAAAGAAATGATTATCAATTCAAATTACTAAGCACCAATTGGAATTAATTTTGAAAAATTTAACAAAATTATTATAAGTATCAAATAAATTAGTTGGCGTTAGAATAATGGGCATAGAAACTCTTCAAATAGAATTGATGCAATAGAAGCTATATGCTAAGATGAGGTAATCATATTTAAAGCTACAAATCTTCTTGTTATTTATATATAAAGGAATAACTTATTAGAATAAGGAACAAAGAAGAAATTTTATTAGACAAATTTTACAATTGAAAATAATAACCTGTTATAATGTAGCGACAGTAACGGTTCAGCGTTGCTTGGTGGTACATCGAGTTACAGGTGTTCGTTTCTTCCACGAACAAAGTTTATTGCGACAATGCAGAAAAAATTTCACATTTAATTAACTGAGCGTCGCAGTTAGCTCTGCGTGGTGGCAATTTGAAGAAAGAGAACCAAGCTACACGCTAGTGTTGACGAATCTCCCGTAAAAGCGTTCCTCACGACTCCAGTGCCTTGGAGAGCTTATATTACGGACACGCCCCGTACCTTCGAGCGCAACCCACATCAGTTAGTTCGTAAACAAACTAGAATATTGGGCTTTCTCGAACATCTTTGAGAAACTCGTTAAGTAATCTCAAATGTTACCTGTACAAAAGACTTCTTACAGATCGACAAACAAGAGTTAACTTTTAGAATATCATATTTAACCTAATGTTCGTATTTCGTTGCTCATAAGTAGACAGTTCTATGAACAAATAGGGTAGCTTACAATCCTAAGAAAATCAGTGAGCTTATTGCGCGATGTGATTTGGTGGGTTGGAAACTCTGCGACCGATTTCTTTAACTACTACTACTACTACTACCAGTCATGCCATTCCCTGAGCGGGATAGGCAAAACCCAATATCAAGCTTCCACCTTCACAACCACAGCATGCACCCATACACCAACCCCTCTCACTACCACCGCCCTTCACCTAAACTTCCAGTACGCTGGAGTATCCACACCATCCCATTATTACCTACCAATCCTACTATCTCTACTATCACCCATTCACTATCTTTCTCCATTCCTTTCTGTCCTTACACACTTCTCTTGCTTCCATTTAATTCATACAACATTTCTGGCAAGCTCTCCTATTCTTTGCGCTCTTTATTCTATTTCCTTTTACAATTTCTTCAATCATATTCAACCATCTTTTTCTCGGTCTACCCCTACCTTTTCCATTCATACCTGTCTCATATATTCTCTTTGTTAAGCGTTCATTACTCATTCGTTCCACATGTCCAAACCATCTTAACGCACTTCTTTTGTACAGT
>JAHWXV010014081.1:0-22711 GCA_024586415.1 Phrixothrix hirtus | reverse complement strand
TTATATATATATATATATATATATATATATATATATATATATATATATATATATATATATATATATATTAGATCATTAATTTCCGTAATAGTATTTATTTTTATTTAGCTCGTTTAATTGCTGGTTGCATCTATGTACATATATTTGTGTATATATTCCTTGTTTAATTGTTTTATTATTAAATTATATTCTTTTGCCCTGAGCGTTTGTTCAAGACAATACAGCATAATTTAATTAATTAAATTAAGCGGTCTAGATTCAACTAGATAACTTCTGAGCTACATGCAAAATAAATTTGAAGCTTGAGGTCGTAATTAGGAATAAATTAAACATATTGTTAACCCCTCGGCATATTAATTACCAATTATGTAATACTTAATTTTCAACAGTGACTAACGAACCTGCAACAACCTGACTGTCAATTAAATCGCATTAAATATGTACATACTTAATACGTACTAATAATTCAGCTGTCATTAGAAAATTAACAGGGGAGATTAGCAATAACCAGTTTTCTTAAGAAAAATTTTTGAATACCTCTCCTTGAATTGCAAATCGTGTTAAAGATTAAAATAAATTGCATGTTGTATTTTACTTCAAAGTTGTCCACAATAGAGAGATAGATTAACAAGCTGGGACAAAAAAGGATCGTCCATTTCCATATAAAAGAGTGTCCACAATACAGAGGTTTATTTTCTATATAGTCTTATATAAACGATTTGGGATAACGGAAAGTGTTCAAAATAAGGGGTGTCCACGTACGAGAGGTGTCCACAGACGGCAGCTTCACTGTCTAAGTAATCTATGTAAAGAAAATAAGTCTCCCAACAAAATCTGCTGTTTGATTATTAAAGTATGTACAATAGCAGATAACGTTTTCGTACTTAAAACAATTAAATAACATATTATATTATTTTGTAATTTTCAAATATCGTTCTATAAAACATTCTGGTCAACGAATTAAAATCTTTTATAATTTTGTTTCATCTTTTTAATCATATTTATCTGTTATTAGAACCTATTGAGTATATACAACAAGTTATTTACAGGACTTTCATTTGAAAACTTCCCACTTGGGATAACTATTTATTTAATAAAATTATGAAAATCACTAAAACACGTCGATATTCTTTCAGAGGGGGTACACTTAATAATCTATTCAAATTAGTTGTGGAATTTTTATCTTCCCCCCAAACCACCCCCTCCCATTTTAAATGGCACCACCCTATGTGTGATATATCGTTTTAAATGGTATAAAATTATAAATTTGCTACATCAAAGAAAATTAAAATCGTCAGAGCCGTTCGTAAATTAGAGACAAAAATGTATTAAACCATACAATTAATTGTAAAACATTGACAGCACTATCCATATTGATAAAAAACCACCATTTTATTAATACGTTAGTTGCAAATGATTAATTACAATACTAATGCAAACTACAAGTATACCACTTATAAAGTAACAAAAATTTACAAAATACAAATCTAAAACTCAAAAACGTTGTACACAAATAATTTAATCTTCTACTTGTATTATCTATTTGGTAAAAAGTATTACTGTACATAGTAATTCAATGTATTAAATATCCAAAGTGTGCGCCATTATTATTAAAACAATAATACAATTTATTTTGGAATTCTTAATCTTTTACATAAAAAGATTAAAATCGTGAATCAGCGACAAAAATGTATTTAATTCGATTATTTAATCTCTTATTATGTAATTCAACTTATCAAATTCTCAAAATGTACACCATTATTATTTTAACAACAGCGCAAGCCATCTAGGCCCAAAGGGAATGTTAATATTTCTGTATCAATGTTATCTGTTTTCTTCTTTATCCTTATCTGTCTGACCATTCAAAATTTCAGATGATGGCAAATCAATTTTAAATTGAAATAAACGAATTAATATCAAGTTAGTAGAGCTATTAATTTATGAATATGTTTTATGCTATGGTATTTTAATCTGACATGAATTGTTTCCAAATTGCAGTCGAGACAGTGTAATTTTAAAAATGGTTTACACGTTAGCTAAAAGAACAGAAATTATTTCTGCTTATGTCCAAGCAAATCGTTGCGCTCGTAGCATTGCGATTGTTTTTAATGAGAGATATCTCGACAAAAATATTTCTCATCGGTATGTTATCAACTTGGTGCAGAAATTTGTAGAAACTAGTTCCCCAAATGATAAGAAAAGAAATCGACCAAGAGTTCCAAATGAAGCCACACAGATTGGATTTCTGGGTCATTTTTCAGAAATCCAAGAACCTCGAATGCTTCAGTTTCCAAGCAACCTAATATTTCGCTGGGTCCGTACACAAGGTACTGGAACTGAATAAATCCTTTTCTTACAAAATTCAAAGTTATCAAGAATTAAGGAAGAGAATTATGACAGAAGAATCGAATTTTGTGAGGAAATGATAATAAATATCTACCTTAGTGATGAATCGACATTTTTTTTCAATGGATCAGTTAACAAAAATAACTGGAGATACTGGGACAATCAAAATCTGCAATTGTTTCGTGAAGGTCATATGCAGTTTCCTGAAACAGTTAATGTTTGGACTGGTATTTTAGGAAATGACATCATTTCACCGATTTTTATTCAAGGTAACTTAACTGGATCAATGTACATTGGTCTTCTAGAACATAAAATTCATCCGCTTATTACTCAGTCATTGGAAGGTCAAGTCAACGCAGAAGGGAACACGATTCTTAACGAGCAGAATCTGTATTTTCAGTATAACGGAGCACCTCCTCATTACGCTTTACCGGCGAGCGAATCTTTAGATCGCCGATTTCCGGGAAAATGAATTGGTAGAAGAGGTGCTATGGAATAGCCGACTAGATCTCCGCATCTCACACCACTTCATCTTTTTTCTGTGAAACATTTCAACGTGTGCGAGAAGAATTCGAAAGTAGATTATATTATTGCTTAAATAATAATGGTGCACACTTTGAATATTTAATATATTGAATTACTTAGTACAGTAGTGCATTTTGCTGAGTAGATAATAGAAAATTAAATTAATTCTGTACAACGTTTTTAAGCTTTAGTTTTAGGTTTGTATTTTGTAAACTCTTGTCATTTTATACGTATTAAACGTGACGTTTGCATTAAATAGCGCTATTGTTAAATATTTTTAGCTATCTTGTTAATAACATAGTGGTTTTTATCAATATCGATACTGCTGTCAACACTTTGCAATTAATTGCCCGGTTTAATACATTTTTGTCTC
Source organism: Phrixothrix hirtus (assembly GCA_024586415.1). Lineage (NCBI taxonomy): Eukaryota > Metazoa > Arthropoda > Insecta > Coleoptera > Phengodidae > Phrixothrix > Phrixothrix hirtus. The sequence continues at coordinate 19,467 of JAHWXV010014081.1, read as the reverse complement.
TAATTTACGAATGGCTTAGCCCATTTTAATGTTTTCTTTGATGTAACAGATTGAGAATTTTATATCCTTTAAAACAATATATCACATATAGGGTAGTGCCATTTAAAATTGTGGCGAAGGGATTGATGGGGTAGGACAAAGATTCCCCAACTTATTTGAATAGGTTATTAAATGTCCCCGTCAGAAACAAACTCGACGTGTTTTAGTGATTTTTGATAATTTTACTAACTAAAGAATTATTCGCGGTGGGAAGTTTTCAAATGAAGACCCTGTATATTAATCCTGAAGATCTATCCACCATTAATTTTTTAATGGATTTATGTACGAACAAGTTAGCTGCTATTGTTCATATATATTTTATTAATTAAACATCAAATTTTGTAGATAGGCTTATTTTCTTTACATTGATTAACTATCAATTCAACTTTTACAAAATTAAAGAAGAACACCGTAAGATGAACCCATTAAAATACGGTAATGTAACTTCCATGTATCTGAAAATGTATACATCGTACAAAAATAAAATTTTACCTTGAATTTTTCTACCTTCCTAACATACGACGCCAATAATTTAGTTAAAACCCAATAACTGGAAGTGTCACTTTGTTCTTGCGATTTTTATGTTTTCTTATGATTTTCTCGAAAACAGCTTTAACTTTTTTTGTAAAGCTTACTGCGGTTCTTATACCTTTGATGCTCTTTTAGAAGAACCCTGCAGAATGCATTGAAGCGAGTTATGAGAGAAAATCTACGTAGTTAAGCAGCCTTTTGAGTCCAATAATTTGGATACGTGGCCGTTGTAATTATTGTTCCCAAAATAAAGGTAAATAATATTGCAATTATTCTTGGACATTATATATCTATAATCCTTAAGAGAAATTTGTGTATTAACTCGCAGCAGATTTTTTATAAAAAGAATTTTATATACATTATTGTCAATGAATTAGAACTCACAATCATAACGTCTCATATGCATATGAAATTTGAAATAATTAACTTTGACATCTTTAAATCGGTCGGATCTCTATCCTGATTTGGATATAGATAGCCGCTTCCTGTGGCGTTCATTGTGACTTGTCAATAATGAATTAATTCGAATCGTGTAATTTAAATGCACATCCATTTCAAGTAGAATTTAAATGTCCATGGTGGCATTTATGGCAGAACAATAATATATTAATGAATGCCACCAGAGGAATTCACCGAAATTAGCAACATGGTACATAGTGATCGCTGTGCAGCTAAGGTGTTAATACATTTTATTTTTAATTTAAAGTATAGTTTTGCAGTTAGAGGGTAAAACAGCTGGTTAGGAAATAACTCTTACAAAATTTAGCAACGTCATGTACACGATACTATCCACTCCTGGATGTTATATTTAAAAAGACGTCTAAAAACTTTGTCATAGAAGCAGCTGAAAAAGTTGAAGCTCTTACCATGTCACCTAATCATTAATGGATATGAAATCACTATATTCGAATTAGTTGTGATAGATAAATACATTAAGGTAATACTGACAAAGCTATAGCAAAGGCTTAGAGGAACATACATTATACAATTAATTATGGCATGATCAGTAAACGAAAACTGTTCATGTGCTAATGTCTATAGCCATGAACTGGATTTAGTTGTTAGGTTATATACTACACATTACCTAGAGATTTAATATAAAAAACAATTTGTAACGGTCCAAACCCTGTCATCACCCATTTTGTAAATTTTTGATAGGAGAAATGGTGTTTACTGTGCTGTAAAATATTACTATCATTCAGTTATAAAAATAAAAATTTGCTAAAGTCATTGAATTGTTTAGAGAATCTGCAAAAATACGCAATTGTGAACAATTCTTCTTTTGAAATCATAAAAATGCGAAATCCGCAAAACTTTTTTACTACCCTTGTCCAATTTCTGTACATACGTTCTTTATAATATGAATCCATTGAATTTATTCGCTAATTTTAACTAACGATTGTGCTGCTTCTTTCAGTCGGGTTGATTTCAAAATATTCTGTTTAGCGAAATAAATATTTATTCCTCTAGATTTATAAAATTGGCTTACGAAATCTGCATTGTGTTCTGTACTTGGTTTTAGATTGATCTTGTTTGTGGTATTGTTAGGCGTGGCTGTTAAATCTCACATGGCAAGGTGAAGACGCCGATTTCAAATTTAAGTGTGCTTTCGAATTTCAAGGGTGATTTGCAGTCGCTTGAGAAGCGTAACTACTGTTGAACTGTGTGCTATCGTCGGGTGTTCGAAGGGCGAGAATCGAAATACCTCCAATCGCATATGCGCCCGAAGCAAGATCCTAAGCTCCCTCAGACAATTTCGATTCAGTGTCTCCTGGAGCCAACAGATGTTTATTCATATAGCCGTTGAGTGCAGATTTGCTTGCCAGCTAGTGGTTGTCCACTCAGATAAGTGCAATGTTGTTGTTTGTTAGAATTTGTTTAGGGTAATATTTCGTTAGGTAGTGTTATTTTTTATAGATAAATTAATCTAAAAATGAAGGTTGTTCCATATTTAAATATGCATTTAGTTCGATGTTTATTAGAAATTTTTCGTTTGAATTACGAGCAAGATCTGTAGAGTTACAGGCATAGCTCTGAATTTTTGATCTAATATGATAGTTACGATTTACGTTAACCTTCAGTGTAAATGTTCATAATTAACTTATATATATTTGCATTAGGATTTAGGCTTTAGGTAAACTATGTATTGTTCGGGTCGCTGCTCACTAAAGGCGTATAACTTTTCTTTTCACGTTAAATGCTCAAGTAATTTTTGTTTAACACATCTGCACTATGGAATCTTGTACTATGAAGGATTCAAATATTATTAACGTAATAGACAAATCATATGAATTATTAAAACAATGCAGGCTCTGTAGAAAATTCCCTGTATTTTTAACATTAAGCCATCTGCTATTTTAGTTTGACTGCTATGTATATTTAGCGCGCTTTTATTATATCACATAACAACGTCGGACGTTAGTTAACTCATATCGAAATCTAATTCTGGCATGTTAGGGTACCGATGATTCCAGAGTTATTGATATTATATTAATATCTTAAACTCAAATCAAGTAGAACAATGCATAGTGTTGGTGCTTAAATATTAAACTAGCCTATAGCGCAAAAGGCAATGGTAATAACATTTTTGTATCTGACACGCGCTCCGATATGTATATAAACTACTTATTGCAATTATTTTTATATTCTGAATTTTTGGTCCCAATTTGGAATAAATGACTATTTCCTAGCATCTTCTACTCTTTCGTTTTCTACAGATAGTTAGATTAAACGACTTCGGAAAACGAACGTTTATAGATTAGCTGCTGGGACTTGTTCCTCGCATACTTCGTCGTTTATATATGCGGCTTGCGCTTAATAAGGGATTCATCCTTAATGTTCAAGTTTAGCAGGCCTGCGATTTCGACGCTTTTTGTCGTTCAAAGGTGTACTAACACCGTTCCCCCTCCGACATCGCACGGACTAATTATGTATTGTTGTTTATACGACGTCAAGTTAAACACGTCCCGCCGAACGATGGATCATACGCTCAGTTACCTTATCACCTTTGGAGGTATAGCATTGTATACTTTCAAATAGAAAAGACATAAATTTAGTAAAGCTTTCGTAGTAAAATAAGTTTCTTGATAGATATGCCAAAGCCTAGTTCTCTTTCATTGAAAAAGGTCAATACGGGAAAACCAGCTTTCCTAAGGAGTGCCTTCATTGTTAAAATAAGGGTAGTCGATGAAGAACCGATTTTCATATGGAACAATATTGTAATTGGAGTTGTCTGAGGCTATGAATTATAATCAAATGAAAGAAGTAGTTTTGAAGCGGCTAAGCTCAATGCAAGTAAATAGGAATGCTATTAATGCCACAGAGGTTACATGAAATCCTGATACAGACACCAAATAGATAAAACAGGAATTTTGTCAGTTGGCCAGGTGTTCGATGAGGAACAAGGGGCGCATAATATGGACACTTAGACATATCGATAATTACATTCATGTAGGTTTAGTCCAGACAATGGAGAATACGCTTTAACAACTAAATATTCGGATACTGAGTAATTTGAAACAAATGACCATTCTATATGAAAAGAATTTATCTAAATAGGTTAATAAACTATAGAAATAATTAAATATGATCTTTTAAAACCATTGGCTTACTTGTGAGAATTAGATTTTGCTTATATAATACATTTACTTTATTAAATATCAAAACACAGCAAAATCACTTGACAACTAAGTAATAGGACACTTCACATTTGTTTATATTTTATCTCGTTAGCGAGGAAAAGCTGATATTCTTTTTATAAAAAATGGTAATTGGGCTTTAATTTTGTTTAGATAAACGTTCTGTTTGCAATTTTAAGTCATCATGCTGTTAAAAATAGTATGTAGTTTAGCTATCAGCAAGAAATTATGAAACCTTACTGTTAAACTGTTTAAAGATGGTTAACCAATACTCCAAATATTGTGGTACTTAGACATTGCTAAACTCACAGTCAGTGTTAGTTTTACCAACTATAAACATACCGCTACCATTAAAGTTTTTGATAAAAAAACAGATCGACCGAACCTAGTAGTAGAAAGATATATAGATAACTTATAGTAAAAGATATTAATTCTGAAAGAGGTCGCACTTTTTGAGAAACAACTACATTGTGGGATACAGGAACTGAGTTGTGACTATCGCGGGAATCTTGTAGACAGTAGATTGATAAGTCGTACTTGGAATTCTACAAAGTGTTAAATATTAAAAGAATATAACGTTTCGCGTAATTAAAAACCCACTTTTATAGGCAAAGGAAAAGTCGCTTTTAACGGCTTTATAGAATAAATGTCGATTAGTTTAGGCAGAAGAAATGTTAAATTCGACTGAAGGTATATAAAATAAGGTCATCTTTAGCAGAGAATCATGTTTGATATGACGGTAGAGCATTATTAAGAAAAGATAATGCCACGGTCTCACCTTGACTGGTAAACATTCTTTAGTAATTTTTGAGTATTCATTTGAGTGCACCCTGTACATGTGTAGTTATAATTTCTTTTAGGTCAAATATGTATAAAATGGGTATATTTAAAATTTGAAAATTCGTTTTGGATATGCTTAAATATGTGTACATTAGTAAATAATTCTTTTCCTTATATTTGTACTTCAGAAACGAAGATTGGTGTTAACTAATAAGTCTAATTTAAGAAACTCATTAAATATAGTTTATTTATCCGGCATGTGCTGCCATCTAGGGACAAAAGTTCGCTTTAAAACTTTGATTTGGTTAAAATATTTTTCTTTGTCTTACGCTTTTTTTTGTGGTAATTCTTCGGTCATAGACTGCCTTGAAAATGCACACTTGTGCTTCGACTTTGTTAAGATGCAAACATACGATGTAAAGTGTCGATTATTCTTTATTGTTGTAATTTAATAACAAGCGTTGTTCATTTCAATACAACGGTAAGGACTAACTAGGTTTTTTCTATTCAATGAATTAATTCGTTTTGGTCTATTCTTTTTAGCTTGACTGGTAGGATATGTTCCTTCATTTATGTTCGCTACGTCATTATGAGCGATCGTAATTAATTAACTGCTCAACGGAAGATATGCTGGTTGGTGCTCTGTTAATTCCGGATGGACGTATAAGATGCTGTGTCGACGTGTGAAGATCTTAAGGTCGTACCGACGATCTTAATTTCTATCATTTCTTACAAACTGTCAGGGCAATGTTTTCAATTTGTCCAATTGCTTCGAATTCTGATATACACATGTGTCCATACTGATACACATCAATAACATGTTTAGCTTCTTTTAATTTTCAAATTAAGTATAAGTTCTGCATTATGTATCAATAGATATTTCCTGTCTTTCTAATCTAATTACGTTTTAAATGTAAAATAATTGCGTCGCTTTATTTTACTTACCGTATTTAATTTTGTGCTATTTGAATGAAATATTTAATAGCTTTTCAATAATTTCAAAATAAGAAAAAAACTTCTTTACTTTTCAGATTTAAAAAATATTGTTATTAAATTTTTTGATCATATACGAGGTACACTCGATAGCTTTGTGCATCATAGGTATAAGTTTCTCTAGAGAAAGGATATGATATGCTAGCTTTTTTACATTCATTATATAGCTTAAGGTACTTTATTTTTAAATAGTTTTTTTCTGTTACAACTTTTGCATAATTGGCTAGCGTATACTTATGCATTTTTTTTAACTCGGGTTCATACCATTCTCACTTTAATGATTAACTACTTCTTGTAAATTAAATTGACACTGTTATTCTATATGCTCATTTGATAAATAATTAACGCCTTTAAGCTCTTTAAATTTATTTCTTTTTGTTAATGTATCTTATCCTTACATGTCATTCGATAGTATGTTCTATTCTACGTAATTTTTTTACCGATGTTAAATTATATAGCATTGAGTTAACGTTGTGCAGTACCCATTATATACGAGGTACCGTTGAATAATTCTAGCATAGCTTTGATCTATAAAAGGCGTTTCATTTATCCTGTTTGCTTGTAAGATATATCCTTTACTAGGATTTATAATTAATGTTACTGAATCTTGCAGTTGCAATTTCAATAATTCTAGGTTAGCTTTGACCTATAAAAACCATTTCAGATATCGTTTTTCATTGTCAATGCGTCCCTAAGCAGGACATAAATTTATAAATTTACTGTTATTGTTTACTTTATTTTATTTATTGATATGATATTATGCAATATGTAAATATTCTACTTGGTGTTTGAATAAATACCTACTTAATTGTTGAATTATCTTGTTGTAATTTCACAGAGCTTCTTTTTGCCTGGTTTACTTTCTTTAGGTTTTCTTAGGTCTACAGTTCTAGATGCTGAGTTACCTGTTGTAAATATGTTTGTCTTAAGTGAACAACTTGTCGTTCAGGTGTTCCTTGTGACTTTTAAGGTGAACGACTGGCACCTTACTTATTCTCTACTTTACTTTAGTTTTATCTTAAGAAGATGTCGACTTAATTCAAACCAGAAGGTATATACAGAGAAGTACATTTTATAGACAACCTTTTACCACCATTATCTACACCATACCCTCCCTTACTCTACCGATTTGCTACTGAGCTAGATTCCGCGGCAATAATAAAAAGCAAACAAGAAGCATTGCGTATAGGCTACCTACAATGAACCGTTAGGTTTGCAAACGGCATAATGATTTGAGGCGTCATGTCAGCAAATATCGTAGGAATTTCTCCTCCGTGTAGAAGTCTGCTATAGACATTGCTATTCGGATGTTTTTCAATAATATCAGTTATAGCTAGAATAATTGATAAAGACGGTGTATATATGCAAAAGGGCGTTTCTATTGTATGGGATGCATTGAGGAATCCTTGAAAGTAGTGAGAAAACGCATTCGGATGCTTTTAGATTACCTTTTTCAATCCACGATATAAAACTAACTAACTATATTCTACAAATATTAATTCAAAATACCTATGGAGAGACTCTACATATCCATAATGACTTCCATTGGTACACATTGCATGACACAGCCGATTAAAACACACCTCATGCTATACGGAGTATGCATGTCAAAACACTGTATAGAATGCAACACAAAATAGCTCACAATATAGCAGATAAATATTGGTATATAAGAATGTATTTTGGATATATGTATACAAATACATGTAGTTTATTTAAACGAAATACATCTCCAATAACTAACCTAGAACTTGCATATTATTACAAGAAACAGTGCAATACATATATCGAGGTAGTGATATATACCTACGCTCGAAGATAGGTATATAATACCGTAGATCCTTCGCATTCTTGTTAATATTAAGTGCGACAGCGAGCCAATCCGAGCGCTGCCCAAATCTCGGGTTGAAAGGAAGTCAGCCGAATGCCGATTCAACTAGAAATTGGTTAGATGCAAATATATCTTATGTCGATCATAATTCAAAGAGGTTAAAGATTAATCTATTCAATGCAAGGCAATTAATCAACCGAAAGTTCGTTTCAGTATAAAGTGGTACATTTTTCGTTTTCTTTATATAGCAATCAGTAGTAATTTTACCGTTTGTATGTCTTTTCAATGTTATGTCTAAAAATTCTGTCTATTATTTTTTATTTCGATGGTAAAGTTTGGTTGTGGATGAGCATTATTAAATTTCTCCAAAATTCTAGGGATGTTTATATTTTCTATCGCGACAACTTCTATCATCTTCATATCATGGGTAAAAAGGGAATTTCACAAGTTTATTGAGTCATCTCTTTCTCTGACAGATACATTTTATGTTGTTGTATTAAATAATTAATTATACTGTATTTTCTAGGACCAATAAGTTGGCGAAGACGAAATTAAGGGCAAAACGTATTTATGTATATATACGACAAGAAAATTTTAAACTAAGAGATGTTCAGATGTTAATCCAATTACACTTACTTCCCAATAATATAAATAAGTTAGTTTGCTCAGATAATGGAATTCAACCACTGCCTGGCATAAGAAATTGAGAACTTCATCTAACGCGGATAATAGCCTATATTCATCATGAAGTGTGTGATACGGAGATTTCCTTAGAAACGCCATGATGGGCACTTGGTAGTACATTTTTTATTTATTTGGTCTTAGCCTCATATTGCCAATTTACAAATTGCAAATTAAACTGACTTTGATAAATGCTCAATTTTTTAGAGTTCTTACAACTTTAATTATTGAAATTGATTGCACAATTTTCTAAAGTAGTTAGGAAATTACTAAATCAAAAATTATTACTTCAGCGATGTCATAAATGACAATATTAGAGTATACATAATTAAGGTGTTCATGTTGCGGGCTCCCACATGGTAGTTATATTCCTGTATAATACTAAAATGATTGAAAATATGCACATAACTCATACTAGTTGAATTGATTTTTGTTTACATATAAGCCTTTAACAAATAAAAGATTAGTGTGATCTTTAAGAAGGGTTTATTGGAATAACTTTCTTTCCCATTTTCATCAATATGCCGTGGCTCATACAACTTATTGGGATTTGTATCGCGTTAAAGATTTAACTACATACTTTTCAAGAAATTCGTATTTCTTGTTTACTTTACCTGTGATTATATATAAATTCAATGATTTATAGGTAATTTTTCTATTATTTCCTAGCTTTTCAGTTATTTATTTTTAGATCACGGTCTTCCATTTCATTACTACAACATCGATTCCACATAGAACGCCTTTTGCTTCAATACTTCGGTATACCTTATTTCTCAGAGCTCTAATGAATTGTAAGCTTGATCTTCAATACCATTCTTTAATTGTGAGTATGAGTGCAACCCAAATATATGTGTGACTAGAATTATGTGTTAAAATCTTGTTAAGCCAATAATAGATGTTAGTTGTCAATTGAATAATCTATTCGCTTGAATTCTTCTTCGATTGCAGATTCTATTATATTGTATTATAGCTGCAATCAGATTGAGCCATACAGATTTCATTGTAGTTTGGATTTTACTAGTAAAGTGTTCAATAGAGTTGAATTAAGGACGTAACCGCACGAATACGCAGTCCGGGGGTATTCAACTCTCAATTGAAACTTCAAGAACAGGTAACCTCTGCATCATCGACAATTTAAAAACTTTTTGTTCTATTTTAATATTAACTAGGATTTCTTCTATTTATTATAAATTGAAATACAGAAAAATGATTGTCTAAATGTAGTATACTGTACTATTTGCTTTATGTACCCTAATAAATCATATTACTAAAGTGTCGGTGTTGCCTAGTGTTCTAATAATTTAAAATATATCACAAATATTTAATAAAACAGGTTATAGTAAACTAACTTTTATAATTAAACTTCAAATAAGGAACGTGGTGGTGTGAATTTTTCAAATAATGCCGTACTTTTTCTACGGTAAATTAAATTTGTTTTTCGCAACTTACTTTTTGGGCATATCCCTTGCAAATAATTAATAATTATCGTTATATTTGTATTAACGCTAACACCTAAAATATTGTTTAGCCTTAGAAGTAGGGAAATTCCATCAACAAAATAGGTTTATAATCGCCTTACTAGAGTATTTCGTAACAGAAGTTTCATATTATATAAATATCTATTGACACAAAATTATACAACATTTCAGTATTTTGAAGCATCCATTACGTTATAATACGCCAACTAAATCTCACCCTATGAAACTTATAAATTATGGCAAGCAGTAAATGGAACGGTAAGAGCAGATAAATATAAAATATGTCGACCAAGAATAATTTTTAAATTGATTTTTTTAGTAATTCTGGCATGCATTAAATTATCTTCTTCCAAATTAACCATGAATGTAATAAAATTTAATACCTTTAGTATGGTCTTTAAATGCTGATGCTTAAACCATTTTCAAGCTCCCTTTATAAAGTTATTACGAGGAGCAATAAAGTGATTCAAGTGTGGATATCATAACTACTACCCTGTCATTTTGTATTACCATAAGATTATTTTAAACACCTACTAATGATATATTTCTAGAGATTGCATTTGTCAGATATTTAGTATTAAATATTTCAGTTTTATTTGAATAATGTTCATCAAGGTCATTGGTTTATTAATCTGTCCTTACAAATTACTACATATAATATACCAAAATAGAAATTAGAGAAAACTCATTAACGTGTAATGGTACAGCTCAGTTTTTTAGTAAACAGCTCTTTTATACTTGAAAATAATTTGGAACTTATTCTTCTAAATAAAGGTTCAGGGGTCTCTTAATTAAAAACTAAATTATGTAAAATGGAGTCGACTCTAATTAACTATAATTAAAGGTTGGGGTTTTTATAAGAGAGAATTCCAATTAAGTTAGTAGAAACTGATTTTATCTTCTGTAAATTGTGTGGTATTTTTGTTCTCGTAAACGTCGCGCCGCTTGATCCTGTAATATGGACATTTCAAGGTTGGTTAGGATTCCCTATATACGGACAGGAAAATTAGTGACATATTTACATTTATTGAATAACAGATTAGTTTAATTTGAATACCATGGTGCGTTAATTTCGCAACCATCTGTTGATTCAGTTACTATTTAGCTTACTAATCAATACCCAAAGTTATATTAATAAATTAGGACATATTATACTATTTGTCATCTAAAATATTTTAACTGAAATTCCTCCTTTTTAAATAGATACATGAACTTACAATTTTCTGTTTCATTGTGGTCTTCTCTAGATAAGTATTTTGTAAACATGAATATGAAACTTAATTAATTATAGGAAGTTTAGCAGCACAAAAAATTGTATACTTGTGCAGTGAACATATAAAAATTTATGTTTGTAAAACTTGCGTAACTAATGTATATTAATTAAAACGTGAAAATAGATTTTATTTTAATGCAAAAATTGCTTACCGATTTATTTTCTATCAGTATAAGTACAAGTAAATGAATTTGCTATTGTTTAAAGATAATTTCAACATCTCGTATATGGACTCTAAATCTTAGTGTTTCCCTAAGTAACTGGTTAGGTTGTCTACAACAAAGATAGGAGATTATTTTTCATCTTAGTTGGATCAGTTCAATAAAAAAATAATGCCATATTTGGCAATGAAAATAATTTATTTCACCATGATAACGCACCAACACGTTCTTCAGCTGCAATACATGAATTGCATTTACAGTCTAATGCCACATATTCACCCGACCTGGCTTCTTCTGATTGTTTCTAAACATGAAAGGTTAGATTTCTGGAAAGAAATTATCATTGAATGAAGAAGCGGCGGCCGAAGAAAACGCGTATTTTGCAGAGTTTGTTAAATCTTATTTTATTGAAGGAATTAGGCATCTTAAATATCTATGGAACAAGCTATAGAGTTGGATGCGGCCAACGTTGAAAAACAGAGTGCTTTTACACTCTAAAGAGAATTGCTTGTTTCACTTTTACCTGACTTATTAAATTACCCCAGTCTCTAAATTATCAGAGATATTCTAGGCATGCTTGCAATTTACTAATTTACTACGCTGCAATAATTGCACCCTTATCAGGGTTCTTTTCAGTTGTCGGCTGTCCCAACGCAAACAAGAATCAAGTGACATTGACATTATTTAAATGTTCATTAGTTGCCTGGCACAATTAAGCTGTAAATAAATAAAAGGCGCTACAAATTTACAGACACATTTTAGACGTTCCCATTTGCATTTACTAAATTCAAAAGAAATTGCAGATCTTGACAAAATATATGAGATATGATTAATTGGCAAACATAATACTTTCATTTTTGTTTGCAGTAGGTTGTTTTCTTATAAATAATTGTTGTGTTAAGTTAAAACAACACTTCCTGAAAATAACTAGAATCCGATATATCTTGATACATAAATAGGAGGGTTGCCTTTTATCTTATATTACGAAGAACTAGTAATAAGTATTTGCCGTTTGAAACAATTTCATTGTTTTCAATACCGTCTCCATGATAATCTATATATTTTTGAATACGCTGGAACAAAATTTCACAGCATTTTTTCATATCTAATCAGGTATCTTTGAAAAAAGAGTTCCGAGCACATCAACAGCACCATTTAGTATGAAAAATCGTTGTACATACAGTTTTTTATTGACGTATGTGAAGAAAAGTTGTCTGCTAGACTCCAAATCACGAATATTTGACGGAATATCTATTCGTTCGACGTTTGGGTGCTCTAAAAGCGAGGTGCTTGCATCAGAATATGGGTACTCGCATTGTCATAGTGGAAAATGATCTGTTCTGGAGCGTTCGTTTTTATAATTTCTCCGAAGACCTCCGGCGAAGACACAGTTGTGTATTATTTGGAATATACTGTTCTACGATGTTCTAAAGCTACGGATGCAGCAAGTCTAGCGTTTACGAAAAGACAAGCGACCATTTGCTTCGAAAGACGTCACGCGCGAGCAACCTTGTTTGGGTTGGGCTCATGTTGGAAAATCTATACCGTCGACTTGAATTTATTTCCAACCTCATGCGCATATATCCAAGATTCGTCCTTATGCCAATGGCACTACAACCAATTTTAGACGACTTCCTTCAGATTTGTCGCCAGAAAACTACAACCATGGTTAAATTCATTTAACCAACGATATTCAATGGCTCCGTGTGAGTCTTCATCATAAAAGTCTCAATAAGTCTGAAATCATAAAAAGTTGTCACACAAAAGTATTCACGAGCTAATTCCATGTTTTAGTCGATCGGAAATCTGAACTCTATGAAATCCAAGTAAACAGCATTCGTATGATAAAACGTTTTGAGGAAGTATGTCGTCAAAACTGTCAAGCTGTTTAATGTTAACGTCAGATAGCACAATCAGGGTTGTCAATTTACAGTACATAAAGAGCAACCCTTGTATAATGTTTAAGAACAATTGTTCAAGATATTAAATCAAAAGATAAATTAAGTAGAATTACATGTATAAACATATTTTCATTAATTATTGGTTTTAATTTGCGTATTTAAAACTGGGCAGAGTTTCCTTCTAATCAGTTTATATCAGGACCAACTAATTCAAATGTAATAAAATGTATTGTAACGAAACTAGTTAGTTGTTTAAAAATCTGTATTTATATTCACTAATACCAGGATCATTCATTTGCATTTGTTTATTTCACAATGCACTAACAACAAACGTTCAAGTTTCTATTTATGTATAACAGTAACTAACAGAGCAAATCTATAATTAAAAACTAAAAACTTAGGGAATATATAAATAGGATGAATTCCAAAACAGTTGCCACGTTAACTAGCTCAGAAGCAAAGCGGTAGAGTAGGAGGGCTATGGTGTAGCTTAAGGCGGTAAAAAGATTACAATAAAACGTTCTCCTCGGCGTGAATTTTTTGGTTCGAACTAAGACGACACTGTTCTAAACTAAAGGTAAGAAAATCACAGTATGAGTAGGGCGCCCAGTCGTTCCCATCAACAGTATCAGGTAACACCTAAACGACAAGATGTCGACATAAAGTAATATTATCTGCTCCAAATGCTCAGAATCTCGAGCAGCAAACCTAAGAAATCCTAAATACAACCGAGGTAGAAAAAGAGAATGACTTGAGGAATTACAACAAGTCAATTACAATAAATAAATGGGTATATTCAAACGCTTAATCAAAAAAACAATGTGCACACATATTGCATAACATCATATATAAAAAAAAGAAAAGTATTAACAGTAGTTCATATCCTGGTTAAGGACGCATTTAACATTCAAAAAAGATGAATTGACTGCTTTTATAGATCAAAGCTAACTTAGTATTTTCTTTACTTAATTCGTCTTATTTAATGACATTAATTTTATATCCTTCCAGTTTACTGGAATGTTTTTATAGATCAAATCTAACCTAGAGTATTAGGACGAGACCCCGTATCTAACGAGTATGGTATAACGTTACTTCTAATCTAAATAACCTAGTTACATAAGAAAAGTTACAATGAACAATACGTTCGTTATTCGAAAAGAATAGACATAAGGATCACAAAAAAATATTGATAATTAGAAATTATTTACTTAACGAACTTCAGGAATAATAGCGTCGTAAGTTGTAAGCAAAATTTAAAAAATGAACATAAAAATAAATATTCGCAAGTGCTAACAAAACAATACATGCAATAAAGATACAAAAAAAGTCATCTAAAGTAAGTCCGTCCTTTTGCGGACTAGATATGAACATTAATTAATTTAAAAGGAACTAGCATTTAATATCCTTTCTCTAGAGAAATATATTTTACATTACCTGTATGAATTGTGCATTCTCTGTATACTTCAAATTAATTTAGCAAAAATGTTTTTTTCGATAAATTATCGCCGTAACCTTTTATTTTGCAGTGTTGAAAAGCTATTGTTTATCATTAGCATAAAACTGAATTATTTTTGAAAAGTAAATAAATGTCGACGCAATTATTTTACATAATGAGCACATTTAGTACGGAAATTAACAAATAATTTGGTCTACTTTACGTGAAATTTAAAGCAAAACTTTACATTGTAAAAACGAACGAATTTATCGACGCTTATCAAGTCTGGCACATGTTAAGCAAGACATGACTCGACGATACAAACAAGTCAATGTCATTTTTCCAATAACTAATTAGTGAGAAGTAAATTAAGATTTATGTTTACGACCTTAAGTAATCCATTCTTCACACCAGGTACGCCTAGAAGGGCTTAATGAATAGCCACCGCTACGTCACCACCACAACACGCAGCTACCATTGAAAGTCAGCTTAATACACTATAATAATTACGACCTGAAGAATAAATCCCCATCAGTCAAGCTAAAAAGATTAGACCAAAACGAATTAATTACCAAATAGAGAAGGATTAATTAGTGCTTGCTGTTGTATCGTATATGAACAACGCCTTTTTAAATATAGTAATAAGGAGTAAGAAACTCGTCACATTTTACGTTTGCACCTTAGCAAAGCGAAGTAACAACTTTTTCTTCAAGGCGATGCGCACCCAGAAAATTAGCAAAAAGTGCAAGATAAGAACTTGTATTCTATTGAATTTCAAATTTTAAAATGAACTTTTATATTTATAAACCTCAACGCCAGATAGCGAAACTTACTGCATAAACAAATTATAAGCAATCGTTGTTTTTAAATACAAATATAACAAAAGGGCCTATTTATTAAGATAAATATATTGAACTACCCACAGAAACGAATTTTAAATGTGTAATATTAAAACTTCTATACATAGTTATCCTACAGGGAATTTTACAGGGTGAACTTAAACAAATATACGCGAAACAGAAATAAACAATAACATGTCAGGGTGAGACTGTGACACAGTAAGGAAAAACTCATGAATAAAATTAGTCATAACAATGATATAATAAATTGTAATGTCATGACCAATTACTGACTTTAAGTTTAATACATACATGTCGGTTGCGGTAATGAGATACTTATGATTGCATCATTTATCTTAATTATACGGAACCTTCTGGATTGTTCCAGAATGTTCATTGAGTTTTTATTGTTTCTAAATTTATTAGAGTATGAACCAAGTTGGTTTTAATTGTGTAGCAAAATACAGAAAATTAGACTATCTCTGTGTTTGAATCAAATATAGGTCGCCGTAGTTGATAATAGAATCTGTAAATAAGTTACTATTTCACAAGTTACTAGAATCAGAGTCAAATAGTTCATTAAACAGCTATTTCTTGGGTTGACATCTAAATGTAAGTCAAGAAGTATGTTTCTAGGAGGCCGCTAAAAGGTATGCGCCTAAATTGTTCACCAAGGAGTGCCTATTAGGCTAGGCTGTGTCCTCGGTAGACAGCTATTCCATCATGCCCGTTGCTGGTAAGATTCTGCATCTCACAGGCACTAACGTTATAAATCCATACAAATAACGTAAAGGGGAATTCAGAATCCACTTTAATTCCACTTAAATATTTAAAATTTCCATTTAGGTAGCTATATTCAACACAAAAATGTGTAAATTGTAGAACCCGGCTGGTTATTAGATTCGGTTCTTCCGTGCATCACTGAAATGAAGCAGATGATGTCTGCCTTCTACAACAGGTTAAGGGAAGGTTTCATGTGACTATTAGTGATGTAACCTTCAACTGAAAATTCCAGTTGTATCTTTCCTTGGCTCATTACAACTAAAAATACTTATAACAAAACTTTCGTTTTATAGACTTTACAAATTTTGTGTATTCCACTAAACATTCCTAAAGTGTTTTGTTCAAATTACGCAGCAAAATCTCCATCTTTAATCTGACATATATAATAACATTCTAAATTTCTATATGTACTACAAGGCATCCTTTTAATTAAAGAAACAAGTTTCAAAAGTAGAATTCAACTTGAAGGTTATTATTTCGTCATAATAAGAAACAAATTTTAACTTCTTGAAAACGAAATGAATAGCATCAAACCACAATTAGTAATAAATTAATTAAAAAGAATGAACTATCCATTTAGCTACATAATAGGCATGTAAACATAAATCATTTTCTATAAAGAAACATACTGTGTATCAATTGGTATTAACTACGAATGTTATAAAAAACAATACAAATATCCGATCACTTCTACATTTGCTATAAAAGCTCCTTCGACATTAAAACATGCCTTAGCATACAACAATCTACTTGAAATCTCCACCGAATCTACAACCATGTTATCATGGTTTAGATCTGCACATTTATGTTTTCAACAAAAAAGCTGTCTACAGACCAAATATAAAGATTAGTCTCAGATGTAAGTATACTATTAATAAAAAGCTAAACCTACCCTTCTAATAACTGCTTAATTTTGATTGTAGATTATACTGAATCCGAGTTATTAAATAATTTAGAAATAAAAAATAAATCAACCTTTATTTCATTTATGAATTAAGCAAATAAAAATGCATAGTTCACAAAGAAGACCAACTTGTTCTATTACTGGGAAGCCAAACTTTTTCAGATAAAAATTTTGCCATTATTGATAAATGTTTAGATTAGGTATTATAACTCTTTTGAAATTTGAAAAACTTTAACCCTTTATTTTGGTAGCTCATTCATCATATTCGTAACTCCTATTGTTTTGCTATAAACTACATACCTTGAAATTGCATGAAAATTAAAACAAAGCCTGTACTTCTTCCCCTTATTCGTTTTTTAAGCAAACAAGTTTTTGTTTGATATTGACTTATAAACTGTTGTTCCTCATTGTATAAAAAGAAAAGCAAATTACATACCAAACCTTATGTAATTATGATTATGACCAAGAAAATGGCCGAAACGTTAAGTACAATTGATTATTAAACAATAAGCGTAGAAGTTGATATCATTTTCTACTGCATTTTCTTATCGGATGTCTCCTTGGTTGATATCTCAAAGCAGTAACTTTTTTCTTACAATTTACTGCAACCAAAAAGAAACGCACCGACTACTACAAATATATTTAAGTTTCTTAACATAGAACGTAATTAGCAAATTTGTTGGCCAAATGTCGTACTATTTATATTTAATGATAGACTTATAGCGTTCCCGATTCGTTACATTACACGAGTGTAGTGCATATCAGTTCTTTTTCTTTTACAAAAAAAGCTACAATTATTTTGAAGTTTTCCTATTCACCACAACCATGCACTGCATATAAATCGGAAACCCTATTAGTACACGTTCCGTTTTTGTTTGCTTTAGTTAACTTTAGATACTAGTTTGTCAATATATCGTTAGTATACAAGTACAGAATAATTTATTTAGGTAGAGTGCGTAAACTTTTAATCTTTTTGGAGTGATTATTTTATTAAATAAAGCTATAAATTCCGAAATTTACGTAAACAGCGGTATAACTAAAAAACTTCCTTACAGAAAAAGACATCTGTTTAAAATTACAGTACTTTACGTAGGTAACCAACGTAAAATACTGTAAATTTACAAAAAATTGTGTAAATCAAAATTACATAATAATTAACGTATTTCATTACACTATAATCGAGTCTAAAGTTTTGTCAAGGAATAATAAATTATTCAGAGACGCGCGGTATGTAGAAATGTACGCATAGTGTTGAGCTTATTTGGTAATATCTCGTCAAGTTTTCAATGATAATAACTGTAAAATTAAATATTCAAAATTACTATTAATTCATGTAAAAATAAGTTTTAAATTCTTTCTTTGTTATAAAATAAAAATCAATTGGGATTTTCTTATAATGCATTGTAACAAGGATATTTTAAAAGCTATTATGTCAGCAAAGGCATAGATATGCAATAACCTTCGAAACGCGAGTATTTATAAAAATAGTTACTGACAATTCTTGCTCCCCCCCCCCTGCGTTCTGAACGAGGTGCTTCTATGTTAGTTAAAGCTAGAAATTGAGATAGTAAACAACGCTCCCTTGGTTGTGTCGCTGAATTCTCGCGTACCTTAAAAGGGGCGATGTCACGGTTAAATTTGAATTCCAGGACAGAAGAATTACCCAGTTTAAGTTTCGTAATTGTAGAATTTTTGGGAATTTGGCATATTGACGCCCACAGGCGAATTATCGTCTTTCCTGCACAAGAGTTAAGGATAAAATTGTAGAGTACAAGTAAGGTACGAGATAATATAGAACCAGAGACGGCATTGTTCCCTACTTCTTTGTGAGATTCAGAGTCCACTGATCACATGTAAATGACGTTTTTCTACTTTGAGAATAACAACCCCTTTCGTAAACCCCGCTCGAACTAGTATTTCGGTCAAGTTAGAAACAGACATTTGAGATAATCTTTGTAAATGGTATATCGAGTTTCAGTAAATTTAATTATTTAGTTGGGTAAACGTCACAATTTAGAGGCTCAATTTATTGTTCAATTGAGCGCAATTATAAACATTAGAAATCCGGGGGTCCCCTAATTTAGTTATAGTTAATTATATTCTGATTTACAGTTGCATTAATACATAAATACACACACACACACACACACACATATATATATATATATATATATATATATATATTATATAAATATTATAT
>JAHWXV010014063.1:0-13217 GCA_024586415.1 Phrixothrix hirtus | reverse complement strand
GAGGAATTAACCTATAGGTTATATAACATTTTTTGATCGTACTGACCCAAGAAATATGTGGTATAAGTTTGTCGGTCGAGTCGCGGAACACCCTGTATATTGCAAATAATAAAAGACACTAAATGAAATTAATACAAATAACAAAACGGTTATTTGAAACGTTCAATGTAAACACACACGATTGGTTATACATGAAATAAAGTATCAACTTCTAGTAAATAACTATTTGAATTGCAAACAGAATTAATTATTTGAATGGATCGAAAAAAATTACTAATGCAACACAATGAGTAATTATAACACGATATAGCAAAATTATTATTATAGCAATCCACATTAACAGATAATTATCATAAGTATGCCAATTATCACAAGCTTATAATTTAAACACTTCAACTGGTTTAAACGTGCAAAAAGGTGGCAAATACCTGGACATTCATTTGGGGGATATTATTCTAAATTTGAACGCCAAAGTGTACTTAATGTTTAGCACATGATGTACACAATTAAAGAAATTCAGTATAAAGTAAAATTGCACAAAGGATGGACGATGCTTGGGCACCTGCACGAGTGATTGATAGTATAGCACTTAAATGCCTGTGAAAATGAGATCGAATGGATTCTAATTACGACGTTTCAATACCCTACTTCTGATAGAATCGGAGCTTCTGAAGATTCAATCAATTGGAAAACGCTCTAAAATGTGAAGATCTCCCACGATTATTCAAGTGGTAAAAAATTCGCTTTCTAACTTGCCAAAATAAATATATCGAAAGTTAAATGTATTGCTGAAAATTTGATCTACAAATTATTTCTAAAAAAGTAAAGAGATGCTTTACATGATCCTCGGTTTATAAAAGGCTTGATCTCGTATTATTTCTTAACGAATATATCTAAAATATTTTGTGTAACTAAACTGGCTTAAAATAGCGCCTTACGGAAGATTATTTCAAAATACCTGATATTTCCAAAATTTAATTAACAACTTATTAGTGACTATCAAAACTGATTCAAATTATTTTTAATTATAAATAAACAAGGTGCATTAAATCGCATGACACCGAGGGAATCCGACTGTCTAATTAAAACAAAACATTACGATGGACTCTGCGGGTGTTGACGCAATGTGATTTCTGCCCAGTGCTCTGAATGTCAACGTGAAGAAATTCAAGTACGAGAGGGTAAACGGCGGGGGTAACTATGGCTCTCCTCCGACCTTTTGGTCGGGGCGAGACAATGTGCAAGCCGTCCAGTTGAAGGGAAACCTCCTACCATTGAGCGGGGTTCCTTCCAAACCACCTGAAGCGAGGAAGTGTCGTGTGGTGTGCAATCGCGCGGAGTCGATCTCTCATGTGATCCAAGGAAGCCCCTACACTCACTTCGAACGCATACGGCGGATGACCGGATCTGTAACAGGGTTCGGAAAATTGCTGAGTCGAAACGGTGGGTTGTGAACGAAGAGCCATGGATCCAACTTACCAACGCGATCTTGCGAGTTCCGAACCTCATACTAGTTAAGGGGTCGCAAGCTATACTTTGCGACGTGGCTGTCAGCTGGGAAGGACCTGATCCACTCTTAGCTGCCCACCGTGCTAAGGTCATCAAGCACGGAGACCCTATGGTCCTAGAAGCCTTGGGTCGGCTTTATTCAGATAAAGAGATCCAGATCACGGCGCTGGTTTTAGGTGCTAGGGGTGTCTGGCTAACGGCTAACAGCGAAATTAGTCGATTTTTACACCTGACTAAGGGTGAGGAGCAGTCCCTCGTTACCAACTGTATAAACGGCTCTGTGTTAATTCACAGAGCGTTTATAAGGGGCTGTTTTGATTATGTGAGACGTTCGTGAGTCTATCAGCGTATACCTATTGGACCTGAAGGTGGGGCCAAACCCGCGTGTGCCTCTTCTGGTTTAGGGCAGTCTTATAAAATTAACCCTGGCCAGTCCCGACAAAATTGCTATCAAGCATTTTGCCCACGTACGTAACCATGACCAGCGCAAGCTAACTTGGGCGGGGGGGGGCGTCGACTTATGATGATTACTGAGCTGACAATCTCCCGTATGTTGGAGGTGTGCTGGTATCTGATAGCCAAATGCCTCGTCATTGAAACAGTGACGCGCATGAATGCCTGTAGGGACAGGGCGGGTGACCACGCACTTTTGGCGGTAGTTCCTATCAGCATCCCAGCCTCTCATTCACCTCGAGCCCTTGTGTTTGAGGTGTCGGACCCGCATCGACGATGCGGACACTAGTATTCCAGCAAGGTCGACCCCGACACAGGCGTTTGAGGTGTCGGACCTCTGTAGTCAGCGGACGACACAAGGGCACCAGTACCTGAGCCTAGTGTCGGGGCGTGAGCTCGCCCTGTCATCGGCGCTTGAGGTGTCAGATCTGCTCATCTAGCCAGTTGTGATCAGGCACTAGAATCCGATCTGAATAACTAAAAACGGTAAAATAGGAAGGCAGGCGCTTGAGGTATCGGACCCGGTTTGTGCGGGCACTAGTATCCGAACCTAGCCACTCTTATTTTCAGTCGAGTAATTTAATAGGAAGCCCAGTTTTCCTTTAAGGGACAACCAACCTGACAGTCAACGGCCTATGAGCAGGCGCTTGAGGTGTCGGACCCATTCTCGTTTGAGTATTTGCCAAAGTTTCTGGGGACTAGAATCCCAGCTTAGCTTGCTAGGTATGAGCCATAGTTGCGGCTCTAGTTCCCCTCAGGACCGTCAGGCTGTTTAAGTTCTGTTAGAAGGCTGGAGTGTCGCACTTCTACGTGGTACCGCTAGGCAACGTGCCAGAACATCTGGCAGAGCTAATTTCGGCAAACGGGCGTAGCCCAGACGGTCAGCTGGTTGATCCTGATACGCGCGCACTAGCGGATGAAAATCTAATCAGCGTCAGAGTCAAGTGAGCCGTCTGATCGTGGCACTAGGCATCAACGCCTGAGCACCATTGTGCTGGCGGCCAAGTACTCACTTCCTGTGGGAGCCAGAACTGGCGGGAGTCTTGAGTTAATTACGGCTTCTGCTGACTGTATTCGATAACATTAGTGACATCTGGATTAGCAATTTATCTAGTGGGTGTATCGAATCTAGCAATGAAGCACCCATATGCCTGACCATACTACGAAACCACCAGGGAGAGGGGTAAGCCTATGTCTCGCGGTTGGTTTTGACCCTCTTAGGGAGGCCCATGCTTACGACATCAGTATTAGGAGGTATGGGTGTTACCCGTCGCGCCATTCCTACCTGCGAAGTAACGACAGGAGGACCAGCGTGGGCAGTTTACTCTTCGTCCTGGGCACCTCTGTAACCCCGGTAAAAATGTATTGGGGCGGCATCCATACCAACCAGTGTCGACCCCAGCTGAAGGAGAGAGCAGCTGCTCTTGGTTTCCACGGTCTGCTTAATCCTACCCTAAGAGGTAGCGTGAGTTACATGGTGGTAGAGATTTCTCCGATATGCCAAGTGCAATTTAAACAATTAGTCAGAAGATTCCCTGGCTAACCATCACCTGATTGAGCAACCACCACACAAACTACGAGCTGCTGCCCCTCGGTGACGTCATGGTAGGACATGACTTAGCTATAGTCAACGAAGAGGAGCCCCGGGACTCGGGTCATGTAATTCCGGGAGAGTTACTCGGGGATGCATGGGTGTGTGGTGGTGAGGCAGTGCCTCACTAGTGGATATAAGTGTACTATTGTTAACACCAGAGTAGAAATCGATGCCCAGTAGTATTGGCGGCCACCTAGAAAACGACGGCCCCCAGGTAAACCTAGCCAAATGCCTCGTCATCTAATTAGTGACGCGCATGAATGGATTAACGAGATTCCCACAATATGTGTAAAATTACTGGACACGCGAAATGTTGCTTAACTCCGGAGATTTTCTCTAATAACTTGTTTCAATGCACTTTTTTTAGATAAACCGTTAAGTTCAGGAAAAAGGGCATCAAAGACATAATAACCGTAGCAAGTTTAAAAAAAAATAGTTTTTTCGAGAAAATTGCAAGAATAAAGTGGCACTTCCGTTATTCAATTTTAATTAAACAAATATAATTTTTCATTTTTATATAACGTTTAGTTTTTGAGATATGTTGTTCACAATTAATACTTTAACTACTTCTGGTAACTCGATATTCAAAAATTTATTTTAGAATTATCTTTACCCTAATCTATTTATAACATACCACATAAATACCCGACTTGACCCGTCGGGTATACATTTCTTTTTTGGTTATTAATAGGCATAATTGGCAATCTGAAAGCAGACGCGGGTTAAGTGGTGGTCAGCCTTATTTAGGGATTCTCTTAAAAGAAATGTCTTTTTAACGCCCTTTGGGATAGTTAGTGCGGCAAGTACAAACTCAACGGGACCAGATTTTAGGTAATCCGAACCACTGAAATATGAGTAAAATTCCAATGTCACCGACTGGGGCCTGAATCTAAGCCGTATCAGTCTGAAGCAGATTTTTTACCTCTGTGCATTTTCTATTTATTATTCGATTGGATACCGCAAATTTATGTGCCGCTCCAATGCCAATAGAAATGTATGGTTTTTTATAATAAAGTTATGTTAGTCCATATTAAACTATTATTCAGTTTAACAATTGTGAATATTGTTGTAAATAATGATTTAATGAATTTAAAATTAGATAAGAAGCACGTACTTATAATCTACATATTTCAAACAAGGAAATGAAATTTTTGAAAAGATAACAATATATAAATAATGCAGTCATCTATCTGCTTTGTTCTTTAATGAGTTTTCAGCGTGTATTTTTAATCAAAAACATATAAAATTTGACGTACAACTTCTCATTTTTGGGAATTATAAGTTTTGAAATCGTAAAATCAAATTCATGCAAGTTCAACAAAAACTTTCAAGACAGGAAATCGGAATTAATATATTTCAAAAATACCTAACCGTAAATAATGTTTTCTCTACGGGAGGTCAAGTGGTCAAAAAGCGTAGGGAGCAGGCGCCAGTCGAAGAAAATGCATAGACCGTCCTAGGGTGGCAGACCTATGGTTAACAATGGTAGATTTACATCTGTATATGAATTATTGTATGAATTCAAATATAGAACAGTTTAGGACAGATTATAATTTTCCTAAGAGCCGGTCTGCTTGCGGACGCTTTTAATCCAAGAAGTGTAATATAGTAATTTATTTGCAAGGCTAAATTTTTGTTAACCGTTCTTAAAGGTCATTGCACTTAAAAAGTTCCTGCTTACGTCATTACGTAGACAACGCATTTTAAAATTCGGGATGACTTCGCATGCGCCGACTCATAAGCGTATCCCTTGTTTATAGAAATCCACCATTAATACTGATTATAAAATTGTGCGATTACTAAGTTGGTTAATAGAAATAATCCAAACCTTTTAATAAATGTAGTTATAAAAATTAGCCAATACAGTGGGTACCGTGATTAGAAATGGTTGCATTCTTTAGATGCTACCTGAATTATGTAGTTAACTTACGCCAATGACAATGAGTATGAACGTTGTGATTCGTAAATGGCAGATGAAACGATCTTTTCAACGCTTACTTGGTGAAATTACAGCAATAAATTGGATGATTTATTTTCAATGTTTAGAGTGTGAGTCTATTAGGGTGCTTTGTGACTTCCATCCTGCGTGTCGGCTGGGAGGGTTTTGCTGATGCATTTAACTTTACTTTTCACATTACCATATTATGGCCTATGCTTCTTATGTTTGGTGTATCAACAATATCTCTTTCTTCCACCTTCTTAATTGAGTCAGAAGCTTTTCAATATCAGACCCGTACGCAAGGAAGGTCGACGAGCACCCTATTTGGCGAAGGTCAATTTTTTTGGCTTGATTTTAGAAATATTACATATAAGCTTTCAGCTATTTTAAAAAAGTGAGATGAGATGGAGGAAACTGGGTGAAACGATGACGTGTCAAAGCGTCACACGGAAGTCAAAAGGTTCACCTTTTTAGAAATTCGATTCCCTCAAGAAAAGTTTCTGCGTACGGCCCTGTCCCCATTTCGCAGAAACCATACAATTCCCGTTCTTCTTCTTAATGTCTTATCATGCGTCTTGTGAATTATTTTCTTGACAGATGGTGGACCTGCAGTCCATATCTCTTGCTGATACGACAACTGGACTACTAGTAATATGTTAGTTATTTTTCTCTTTGTCCTTTGGGAATTTTTGTTGTGCTGTAACGATGCTCTGCTATTACTGAAAAACAAGTCCTGGGTTGAACAATCATTATATAATATGGAGTTTCTTGATACGCACGCCTGTTTTAACGTGCAAGGTCTGAAAAGCTAAAAGAAAAAACCTTAATCTACCATGCCTTAACTTAAAGTTCCCCAAGAGTACTCAGTTTCCGTGTACTTTACTTATTATTATCACCGCTTATGTTGAAGTTCGATTTTAAATCGTTCGAACGGCCCCGCGAAATCGCTTAACGCGACTCACTATTTCACTTTTTCCACAAGTTGCGTTACCTTTCGCCATGTCATGCGGCCAGTTCCTACAGGGTAGGGTTTCCGGTTGGTCATCCATCAATGATCCTGATATAGAAGAACAAGCGGCTCTAGCCCTGCGAAGTATTTTAGACAAACAAGAAGTAAACTCCTCATGGTGACCGATAAGCTGAACGGTTTGAGTGGCAAGTGCTACCGGCATCGTATTCCTTATACGGAGGTTCGAAATGAACCAAGCCGTCAGACGTCCTAGATTGAACGTTCTTCTTATTATATTTGCCGCCTTCTTCGCGAGTGCCATTACTAAGTGATATTTAATATTTAGCATTTCCCTATTTCAATCGCTTTTTCCTATAAAGTAATGCAGTCTGTGCGAGTATTAGGTGATTCGTGCTCTATGTACTATAGCGAATTTGTGGCGATCAACGAGACTTGGGTTTATATCATCGCGAGCTGGGAAGCGTCTCTCTAGTTAGAGAGACGCTTCCCAGCTCGCGATGATATAAAACCAAGTCTCCTTGATCGCCACAAATTCGCTATAGTGCACAGAGCACGAGTCACCTAATCTACACTTTCAGCTGATCATCTCCGTTTCCCCTTTATATACAACAAAAGCCGTACCCGTACTGCCATCATCTATTTTCGAGTCGCCCGCAGATATTTGAAGGTTGCGTGGGTTCTTCTTCCATGCTGAAATCGAATCTACCAAGTCCTGATGAGTGTCCTTTCTTAACAACTTCCGTACATCTTCTATAGTTTTGCCGCGTTGTGAATCCTATTTTGTGTGCGATTTTTCTCTTTTGCGTCGCCGTCTTTATATGTGCTTTCGAGTTAAGTTTATTACCGATTAGTACCTTTAGATGTGACCTCTGCACATAACATGAATGTTGGTCATCCTTGTCCCGTTTTCTTCTCGTAAGACACTACGTCGTTCTGTTTAACATTAAATTTTAACTTCGCACCTGTAAAACGCTTAAGGCTACGTTCTCAACGGCCTTGTGTTTTTGGACTGTTGTCAGGTTTTGTTGGCGTTCTGCGCCTAATGAACGAGAATCTTTTTTTTAAATTTGCCGCCGTCTGTTTTTGGAAACGGCGTTATTGACAGGACAACAAGAAATATATCAATAAGTTTCCTGGCGGATAAAAACACGAGAAGTAAGTTTTCTATGTCCGTGTCGATTGGAAATTGGATAATTAATATAAAAAGTGACAATTAATTGTAAATTTTTCATGTACGGTGGATTTCGGCAACATTTATAGTTGGGTACGAGTTCGTCGCGTGGTTGTGTAAAAAAATTGGCCTTGTTTGTTAGTTTTTTGTTTGAAGCGTTCGGGTGAGTTTAGGGACTCCGCATAGTGCTTTATGGCGGAAGACCAGGCCCACGAGATGGAATAACGTATTTCTGGGGATTGACCTGGTTTCTTTTTTCCCACCCCGGATGCTGCTTTCGGACGTTGTTCCGTTCTTCTGCGGACACAGGAATGTATAAACAGACCACGACTGACGACCATGGTTTAGGGCAATCTAGACGCCCGGTAAATTGACGAATAAAATTAAGGTACCCCACCGGTTTTATCTTGTTCTCTTGCTTCCGCATTGTTGGCATGTGAAAGGCGTAAGCGAAATGTCAACGCATATTGGCAAGTATTCAATTTAAGCCACGTCCCGGCGGCCTACCCCTTGTAGAGGTCAGCTTAAACCTTCCCGTGCGAGGGGAGGCCATCACTATATACCTTCTGTCTAGATCGTGGACGCATACTTGCGTTGACTGTATCTAAATATATGTTAACCCTAATTTTAGTCTTGAGTAATCTGAGTAGTTCTTCCCGTATCTCTTGAATCAGGCCAAATTCAAGGGGCGGCGAAGATTATCTGTAACCTATTGTTTTGTGTGTAAGCTAAATAAGCCATTTCTTTCGTAATAGATATGTCATGTAACTCAACTAGACTTTTGTTTTTGAACGTAGTATAAGTTAATTGATAATACTTTGCATTTCAGGGGATGTGTACTAATTAAGGTTCCCCTTTTGAACACGATCTAAATTAATATTAATATTTGGGGGCCTTAACAAAAAGCAACCCCGGGACAAATTCACTAGAGGGAGTGTTTGTATCTGTTCCGAGGATAGTTCTATACTTTGAGCGGCCTATCTGGAGCAGTGGCGCCCTCCTATAGCTCGACTCATTGTATGCGTTTTCAGCAACTTCCTATAGAGCGCGGACCTACCGCTACTCCAAAGAGCTAGCAGCCATCAGTATCGTTGTTGGGCGTAACGTCTAATGCTCCCGTGACACTATCTAGCCCTAACTGCTGGAACAACATAATTTCGCAGCGTTCCGGTAGATCCTTCTTGAATATGTTATAGTAGAGAAACTTCCAGTAGGTTGTTCCAAAGCAGTAGGATTTGCTCTCTACATTTTCAAATAGTTCCTCGTTAATTTAATCCAGTTGAGCGAGTGATTTTATTTTTCAAGTATCCATAGTATTGCAGATCACTAACGCGCCCTTGATGTCTAATGAGATTACAACATTCTCTCCATGCCGTTGTATGAGGGTTGCTCTTTTATACATTGCGAAGAACTAATGGGAACTTTATTGTTTGAAACTTTTTTATTGTTTTCAAAATAGTTTTTGTGATAGTCGATACAATGTTCATAGTATTTTTTCCATCGCGAATTAGGTATCCCCGAAACATCGCTTCTTCCGGCGTCGAAAATCTTTGTATATGCAGTTTATTGTTCACCTGTGGGAACAACAAGAAATCGTTAGGAACCAAATCCGGACTCTACGGCGGATGACCCATCAATTCCACGTTTTGGGTGCTCAAAAAGCCAGTTATTTGTGTTGATATGTGGGCGCTTGCATTGTCAAGGAACATAATCCGGTGTCGAGCGTTCGCTTTTCTTTATTTCTTCGAAAACTTTTGGCAAACAAATGTTTGTTTGCCGTTCGGAACTGACTGTTATATGATCCTCTTCCGGAAAAACAGGCAACCATTTGCTTTGTGTGCGAACAACCTTGGTTGGATTGGGCTCATTCTGGAGGACCCATACCGTCGACTGGTGTTTATTTTTGGGCTCATACACATATATCTATGATTCGTCATCTATGACAACGTTGTAAACACTTTTTAAAGCACCGCGATCATATTTGCTAAGCATGTCTTTCGACCAATCGACATAAGCCTGTTTTTGAGCGATCGTTAATTTATGCGGGATCCAGGTTTTTCACAGCTAAATGTTTATGCAATATGTTCGTACTAATGCGCAAGGATGCCCGAATTTCACGATGTCATATAACGATATTGTTTTATTAGTTCACGCACGCATCGATGTTTGTTGGCACAACAAGCGATTTTAGACAGCATTCTTTAAATTCATTCGCCAGTGAACTACGATTACGATTACATTCATCGAACCAATGATATACAGTGGTTTTGTGCGGGTTTTCATCACCAAAAGTCGAAGTAAGTTGGTCAACGAACCATCGTTTAAATAATCTGCGTCCAAGGTAAACAATCATCGCAAGAAAATGTTCACGAGTTAATTCTATTTTTTAGACGACAGGAATTTTTAACAAAATGAAAACAAAACAGGGCACGCATGACAAAACGTTCTGAGAACTGTCAAACTGCATGGTGCAAACGTCAGACTACACCTAACACAAACAAGGTTGCCAATTCGCAATACACAAAATACAACTCTCGTATTCTTAACGTTTATATGGCATCTATGGTCGATGTCCCGTATGTAAACCCGAACTGCTCTTTACTAAAGCGTGTTCCTGCCGTTATGTTATTTCAGAGATAATTCTAGCTAGCGCTTTATCCATCATTGGAAGTAAGATTCTTGGACGAAAATTCCCTAATTGCGTTGGGCTTGTCTTACGCTTTAGTTTTTTGGCCATTTCGTTGACTGATACTCGCATGCTGTTTTTCATTGGCCTTTCATTGGAAATTTGTTCAGGTGATTTGCCTTATCTTTGAATAGCAGTTCTGGCGTTTCTGAAGTTATAGTACATTTTAATGCATTGAAGAACTTCCAAATTGGGTTGGGATTGTCTTCCGCGTTGTGAATGCTATTTTCTTAGGCTTTCTCCTTCTCTTTCAGCATGTTGTCAATCTCTTTTTGTAATTGCTTTAGCTTGATTTTTGTATTGGTCGTACATACTTATTCTGTGCTTCGTTTTTAGGTTTGATATTTTCTTTGTTTTTGCGGATCAAGTCCCCGTTTGTTCATGTTGTTTGGTGTGAATAGAATTTTGCATTAGTTGTGTATGTTTTGAATAGTTTCTGTCTGAGGCCTGGTCTGGCCGGAGTATTGTTTCCCATTATAGTTAAAATGACCGAAAAGGGACCTGCAGCTAGGCGGTGTTTGGTTTCTGCTTCCATACATGTCCTTATTTATTTCACTATGAAGAAGTCGATTATGTCTTCCATTTGTCTTGTGGGAACCGATGTCGGCTGTTGTGGGCCTATTGTTCTTATGGTGTCTCTATTTTACTTTACGTAAGCCTCTACTGTTGGAATATCATTTCCAGATTTTCTCGATATGTCTTTGTGTTTGGTTGCTTCGATGGCGGTGTTGTTTATTCCTTGCATTTGGATTACCGATGTTTTTTTTTGATTCCTAATTACTGTTGTCTTTCCTGTATATGTTGTAATTCGTTATTTGCATTTTGTTGCCTAGTCTAAGATGTGTTTCCATTGATATTTCTTTTTTCGCGAGATGTTCCAGTTCATGGGTTCTGTTTTTTAGTCTATTTGCAATTCAGGCCGCTATTCGCATGGTGTTATCATCCACTTAGAATTTTTCTCAGAATTTGCGACGGTATTTTGCTGATTAACTTTTCGAGAAAATATTCTATTTTCCTAGTGACTAGTTTTCGTCCGCTTCTTTGCCTTAAGTGTCGTTTTATGTTTTGCTGGTTTTTCAGAGTAGGCAATCCCTGGATTGATCAACGTGTTCTCACTTTTGGCTCTAATCCCTTCCTCTTTCTCTTTTTTGTTTCTTCGTGATTTTTCGGGCATTGTAAGCCATATGCCTAAATGATGGCACCGAAAGCTCTACTGCGTATTTATAGGTGCTCTTTTAGGTTCTGTGAATACTTTAACGCTTAGAACGTTGATGTTGAAGATTTGTCTTTGTTTGTCAGATTTTTCTGCATTTACTCAGCAATTTTTTGCCTTGATTTTCCAAGGTAGCAAAAAATTTTGATACGCTTCTAATTGCTATTTGCAATTCCACCTCCCCGGGTAGTTGAAAGTCGTGCAAGTGCCCCTTCAATTCTTCTAGGATCTTTCTCAGCTTCCTGGAATATTCAGGGGTTTCTGTAAAGATCTTCATTCCTTCTATGTGGTTCATACTTTTTACGAATGTGATATTATTTTATTCATGTTTAATTTTATGGTAGCATATACTTCTTTCTTAAGCAGCATTATTGGCGGCAATGTTTTATCATTTGTTTGTCCGTATTACTTGTATTTATTTCTATGTTTTACTTGTAGGAATGTTGGTATAATTATTGTCTTTCTTTTCTTCGGATTGTTATGCGTTTGTTGGCCTTTTAAGGGAGGCCATTGTTCTTTGTTACTTTTGATTTGTATATTTGGTGACTTATTTTATTTCCATTTCCATTGTTTCCTTCACCATATGTGTATTATTGTGTATACTGCTTTCTTTTATTTCTTATGCTTCTACTCTTGGCATTTTAGTCGTAGGTTTTTTTGTTTATTTTTATTTTCTTCTCTATCAGCCTTGCTATGGCTTTATTTATTTATTTTGTTCCTAAATCGGTCAATTTCTTGATCTACTTTTAGTATCTTTTCTAAATTCGTTAATTGTATTTTTGGATTGTTGACTGCCTTAGATCTTGTTCCGAGGTATTTGGTGGCAGTTCTTCGTCGATTTACTTGGCAGGTTGCAGATATACGTGTTTGAAACATCAATTAGGAAAAAGAAGGACAGTTGTTAAAACTCCTAAGTGAGTTTTGTTTGTTATTGCTTTGGGGCGGTGCGAAGACGAAATTTTTCTTGGGAACCAGCTAGAATATTTGAACTTGTTTGAGAATTATTCGTAGTTTGAAGAAATCTTGAGCAGATTCGTGTGATAACGGTAGAATTGGAAGACTCGCCCTAAACAGACGTATGCGATGATTTTTCTTGGTTTTTAGTTAATTTTGTAAGTTGTCGCTTTGTTTTTTTTCTTTCAAGTCTTTTGATTTACGTAGCTATTCCATCAGGTATGGTTTTTTCCTTTGACTATGATTCAATTTTGATGATGCTCTAGTTGTCTCCAAAGCAAGTGGCTTTTCTGTTAAAAGTATTTTTGGGAATTAATAAAAATTTAAAGTTTGGGCAGGACCACCCGGCTGTTTAAACTGTTGTGTGCGGTACTCGTATCAACTAATTCAATGAATGTGGGATAACACAGCTATATGGAACCTCCACGCTGAAACAAGTAATTTAGCATTGATTCCAAGCCCGTCGTCATATTTTACGGCGAGTATCGATTTTGGGTTGAACTGTAAGGTGTGTATCACGTGAATGGAAAAACGATATATCTAAACGGGGAAAAACTTAATCTCGGATAACAGAATCACAAAAGTTTCATTTTCAGGGCTTTTAACGCTTTACACAAATAAAAAACCATGAAAAATAGGTTTGATGTTAACTTGATGAACTCTCGTATATATTTATATATATATATATATATATATATATATATATATATATATATATATATATTGTA
>JAHWXV010014052.1:0-18425 GCA_024586415.1 Phrixothrix hirtus | reverse complement strand
TGCCTTGTCAAAGAGTAGTTCACAAACGATGTCCCGACATTTTAACTACATACTTTTAACAACTAAATTGCTTTTGGTAGTTACAATGTACATTTTTGCAAATCATTCTAAGACATACGTTTGTTAACCATATGTGACTCTGATAAGACGAGTTCCTTTACACACGTTATTTTACATCTCGTTGTACATTGAATTCTCGGAAATTTTGTAAGAACTTTATTAAATACTTTCTTTTCATCAATTCTTGGGTGTTTAATGATGCAGTTCCTTACATAAATAATCAAAATATGGGAATTTTTCGTCAGTTCATTTACAAATTAATAAATAATAGCCATATTCTCAGGTTAACCATCAAAGAGTGGTATAATATCCCTTATCATGCATTTTAGGGGACATGTTTGTAGGAACTTGTGTTCTTATTTTAGCAAGCATGGGGGTGCGAGATACATTTGACAGTGGGGCAGTTTGGACACATTTAATTTTAGCACTAAAACAGTAAACATTAAATCTTCGCCTTCGTCGCATGATAACTTAGGTATCAAACTTCATTTGGTTCGATTTTAGTATACAAATTGTATGCTATTCTCAGTTTTGCACAATATCTGAAAAATTTGTGCTAAAACATTTTATTTTACACATATGTTCTAGTACTGATAAGTTTATTCTTATTGCACTTTACTTTGCAGTAATGTTTCATCAAAATGTAACTACATTTATGCTTTATAGTTTTGGATATTTAACTTCAAATTGATTTATTTGTATTTAGGTAATCAACACATAAATATAATTTTGCATGGTGCGGTACATTTACCATAAATATGTGGGGCACTTTTGTCACTATACCAAATCTTCTCCACTTTTAAATATTGTTTCTGTTAAAACAGAAATTGAGAATTCTTGGTTTCAGATAACAAAATGGTACGTACCTACAAAAAGAAGAAAAGTAGCTGTAATATTAATGAAGTTAATGTGTAAGATGCCTTAAAGTATTTAATTAATGGGAGATATTCATGTCGGCAAGCTTCTGTAAATGATTCAGGGGATCAAGAC
The DNA here is from genome assembly GCA_024586415.1 of Phrixothrix hirtus. Classification (NCBI taxonomy): domain Eukaryota; kingdom Metazoa; phylum Arthropoda; class Insecta; order Coleoptera; family Phengodidae; genus Phrixothrix; species Phrixothrix hirtus. The sequence goes on along the minus strand of JAHWXV010014052.1, from coordinate 17,375 downwards.
AAGACTGTGAATAAGTTTTTCTTGAAATACACTAGTAGGCAAATATTTGCTATGTTGAATATTTGCAAAATTGTTGCAATCTGAATTATGGCTTGAATTATAGCAAGTCAAAATATTAGCATATGAGTACGCATTAAAAAATAATAAAACTACGACTAAGAAGGAGTCCAATGAGAAAACGGCTGGATGGTAGTGGATGCTCAATTTTGCGAAGTGACAAAAATCAATTGTCACTAAGAAGGTTGGAAATACTAGTTTAGCTAGACTTAAAGGTTTTAATAAACAGAGCATCGACAAATTTTATCAAAATCTACAAACGGTTATAATTCAATATATTTCAAGAATTCTTCTACAACAAGGTAGAAATAAGAATAGCCTGTCCTTCAATTATACGACCAATCCCAGCCATAAAAATTTGCTGCACGCTCAAAGAAAGGAAAAAAAAGTAACATGGACAATTTATGAAGATAAAGGAACGTAACCAGAACAGGAAAGAAAAAGATATGAAGATCAATATGAAGGTTAAAGAATAACAACAGACGTATTCAGAACATTCATAAAAAGAAAAATAAACAATGGTTCTGATGAGAGTGATGTGGATTCGTTGCTGTCTTCAAGATTTGATAGCTCCATAGGTGCCCATTACATAATGGAATTAACAGATCATCAAAAATAATTTTGTGATGGTAAATTTTTCCACAAAATCAACAAATATATATTATGTAGAAAAAGTTCTTGAAGAGATGGATCATCAAACATTTAACGTATAATTTTTAGGAAAAGGATTCAACCAAAACAAGTCTTTCTCCTGAAGTAGATGACGTTCCGGAAGTTAATTGAAGAGATGTTATCGCGACTTTGCCGAAACCAATGTAGAAGCGTAAGTACTTTGAGTTTCACGTTAATTTTATTAGTTGTAATGTTAAATAATGATTAATTAATAACAACAATAGATGTTACCTTCAAAATATATTTTTAAAATACATTTTCACCCTATATTACAACTGTCCCGCGTATATGTGTAATGTGCCACACTAGTGGGGCGCATTTGACAAATTTCACATGTTGAATATTATTTTATTACAAAAAAAGGTGATAGCTATGAAGTTTATTATACGCTTTCTATTAGTTTACATGTATGTCATAAATTTCATATACTTTTTAAACAAAAAGATAGATTTTACAATTTTTAAAAATTGATAATTAAAACTATATCAAATATACTCCGCAGTCCCCTTCTATATGTTCTGAAGTTATTTGACACTGCTCTTTTGGCATCCAGTATAAAATAAATGTTCCTGTTATCAGTATGATTTTCTTCACTTTAGAGTTTAATACCACAGTACAAATGTGTTGTAATTATAAACTCCATATTTTACAAACCAACAATCAGGTATGATCAAAAATAGATGCAATAAATCGCATAAACGTATAAAGACTTGTGTAGTTACATAATTTTTCAATAACCTTTTCGTTGGTACAAATTTTTAAATCTAAGACCCACGTAATTGTATTTTGTTTTAGCTTAAACCAAATTAGCGTAATTTTGTGTTACAACAGGCTCAAATATTAAGTTTCAATGTAGCCACAATTTTTACGGATTATATCAAATATTCGTGGGTTGACCATTAGGTCATATTTTAATCACACAACCTACAGTAACGTAACATTAACGCTACTTAATAGAAAATTTTTCATCAAAAGCCATCATCTTTACATTGAAATACAATCCTCAATGCTTCTAAAAATTCACAATATGATCGGCAACAAACAACTACAGCATATAGTATAGTAATATATGTACGGCGTTGCCATATCATTTCAAAAATCTGGTGTGAGACAATATGCGATATTTCTCCTACGTATAGTTATGCAATTGTTCACAAATAATTAAAATACTATTTACGTTTATTTTGGGAACGATAATTACAACAGTCGCCCATCTAAGTTACTGGACACGTGAAGTCCTGCTTAACTCCAGAGATTTTCTTTGATAACGCGCTACAACGCATTTTTTTTGGGAAAACTTCGAATTTCACGTAAAAGAATGTCAAGAACGTAACAACCGTAGCAAGTTTCAAAATAATTGTTAAAAATGTTTTCGAGAAAATCGCAAAAAACTTAAAAATTGCAAGAATAAGGTGGTACTTCCGTTCATTTGATTTTAACTAAATCCTTTTTGTCTCATGTACAGAAACTGTATAGCAAATTTAGCTTTTGATTTTCATATAATGATTACTTTTTGAGTTACGTTCTTCACAACCAATACTACAAGTACTTCCGGTTACTTGATTTTCCAAAATTTATTATAGAAACCCCTTGGTTAATATAAAACTAAATTAAGTAGCTAAGAAATAATCCAAGTTTAAAAAAATCGTTATAGCCGATTTCAAGAAAAGCGCGAAGATGAAGAATTCGAAAAATATCTAAAAGTGACAGAAACACAGCAGTAATTCCGGTTATTCGTTTTAAACCAAATTTCTGATTTTGCAGAAAAAGGCTATTATGACCTCAAATATAAATTTTCATTTAGTTAGGGCTTTTAGTTTCATAGATATTGAATTCAGTTAAGTTACTTCCGGATACTCGAATTACAGAAAAAATTACTTAGCAACAGCTTAGACTACATGGAAGAGTTTTAAATGCTTAAGAAATACGACACAAAAAAGAAACGTTAAAGCCGATTTCGAGAAAATTTCTAAAAATGAAAAATTTGGAAAACATCTAAAAATGACAGGAATAAGGAGGTACTTACGGTTATTCTATATTAACCAAATTCGTAATTTAGCACACTAAGAAGATTTTGACCATAAATATAAATTTTCATTTAGCTAGGCTTTTTAGTTTTATAGTTATCTTATTCAGACCTAACGACGACGGTACTCCAGGCTACACAACTTTCGGAGAATTTTATGAAAGCCATCTAGATTATACAAAATGGCATTGAATTTCTAAGAAATATAGTATATTAAAAGAATCGGAAAGATCTCAAAAACACAGAAAATGGCAAGAGTAAAGTGGCACTTTCTGTTTTCTGACTTTAGTGAAATAGTCTCAATCACTTGCGACGATGGATAGAAACTGAAATACAAAGTTTTGCTTTTCTAGAGCGTTTTATTTTCGAGTTATCGTGTTCACAGACACACCCACCCACCCACGCACGCACACACACACACACACACGCACGCACGCACCCACATACATACACACACACACACACACACACACACACACACACACACACACACACACACACACACACTGAGCAATTTCCAAAAACATGGTTTTCGTACTCAAGGAATCGAAAACGTGTATTTGCACTAAAATTTTGACATCGAAAATTTTAGCCAAAAACAATACTTTCTCTTTTATCTATATTTCATATAGAGTAAAAGAAAGTAAAACAGGAATGAAAACTGTTTTTGGGTGTCTATAATCTGTTAAATGTGTTTTATTGATACCAATCTAGATATATCCTGAAGCATAGTTTTGAGCTATTACAATTTTTTTATTAGAATATGTTCAATTCGTTCCATTAATTGAAACTTGGACCCAACTAAACTAGAATTTTTCACGTAATACATACTATTGTATAACAATATTGCTTTACTGTTTAATATATAACAATATAATTTTTAAACGTCATTTGTATTCATAAGAGAATTTTATGTTCTCGAGATGTTATAATTGTGACAAGACATCGACGCTGCAAATTTGATATAACTAAACTTGCAACTTAATCATATATAAGTTATTATGTAATGATTGTGGGCGCTTGGCATCTTCTTACATAAAATGGACTTTAGAATAACAGTCAGTGATGCTGTGTAACGTAAATCTGTGTGAAATAAGCACAATTCGTTTCTACCTATCTTACAAATTAAAGTTTAAGCTAAATAAATTTATTTATGTCTTAAGGAATGTGCTAACTGTACAAATTTTAAAATTGAGTTACATTTTTAGGACTTGGTCTTGTTATAATTTAATACATCAACTTTCTACATGAACCAGCTCGACTATGTAACATCTAAATTTGGGTCTACATATACAACTAGACGCTACCTAGAAATGCATGAAGGAACATTAGAAGAATCTAATTATGTAGCTTAAATATTTTTCTTCATTTAAAAAATCAGATTTCAAATTTAGAGGGATACTAAAAATGTTTGTACTGTGTAACAGAATATGTTGCTTATATCGAACCTGCATTCTATTCCAAAAACATATTTTTGTGTCAGATTAGCTATTGATCTCAATTTTCAATTTTATATTTTGTTTATACAGTATTGTGGTACAACATTTCGTTGTATGCCCATCATTTAATTCCACCACTTCGTTTTGAATAATTTATTGATTGCATTGCTTCAAGTAAATAAAGGCTTCTTATTTGCAGAGGTACATTATTAATTAAATATTTGGATTAAATATAATATAATCAATATTTCAGTCTTTTATAAGAAAAGTTCTAACTGAAAAATTTCACATTTTATATAGGATAATTATTTAATCTCAGTTTAAGAACCATTAATCTAAAAAGCATTGCTACTACTTAGTGTTAGTACTTGTAGATGCTTTATAAAAATATTGTACATTATAATGTTCTATAATATTTAGTTCAAGAAATGAAAGTTTCTTCAGGAATACTAATTTCTAAGGTTTGATATTGCAGAAAGACGTTTCTATTTCTTTTTCTATAAAATTAATCGTTTCCCGGAAAACAGCGTTTCCGTGCTGCAAAGGCTGATATTTATTAGTTGATGGAAAAATCAGAAACTCATCAAATGTGTCTTAGATATATAGAACAGTAAACGATCGTCGTTAGTTGGTTATTAGTTATCGATATAATTTCGCTACTCCTTTTTTGGCAATTTCAAGTAATGAGTGTTACATTATTCTTTCACGGATAGCATTATAGCAATTACCTTTACGAAAATATGATTACCATTTATAAAGTAGTGATTTACACACAAAAATGTTTAAATTTGTCTATTGTACAATACTATCAAACTTTTTTATTATACAATGAAACATATCTTATAATAATCAATAAAGTAAAATGTTATTGAATTTACTGTACTGCAAGCTTCGCATATATAAGGTATTATACGTTTAATAAACACACCAATAGTATACATTATCAATTGTAAATTAAACATTTTACTCAAATCACAATTTGCTCGTCTTAAGAAAAGTACAACAAATATTTCCATAATAATACTACAAACTAATATTTAATCATATGTAATACAAAAGTAGCCATTACTATGTATAGTTTTAAAGTACCACTAACTATTTTTAAATTTATTGGGAATATTTGCAGCAATAAATTTATGAATACTGCTAATTATAGAAGCTTGCGGAAAATATTAATGGAATTAAAAGATTCACCTGTATCTAAAGGAAGTCGTTAAATTTTATAATTAATTAATCCTAAAAACAATAAACTATAAACTTTGTTATGCTAATTATCGAAAAATATCGGGCAGATACCTGAAAAGCAAAAAAAATTGTTCATATATAGAGTTACTCAAGAGTTGAATATCTTGGGAAGTACTACACCGATATTCACCAAATTTTGAACAAGGGGATAACAGGTCGTTCCGGATAAGGTGGTCAGAACTTCGTTGTTGCCTGATTTACTATTTGTCCGGAAACATCTCTCCTTTTTTTAGTTTAAAAGCAATGTTTTTTTTTGTTATTATCGTATATTAGCCCCATAGCATACCTTACTATAACTTAAAAGTAACAGAACTCCATCTATTCTATTTATAAAGACATGGCATAGTAGGTTTTCTGATAAACAATTTGTTAATAAAGAATACAGTAAGACATAACAATTAAAACTAATAACTAAATATAACCTATTTTAATAAATGTTCAAAATGGCCGACTTCTTTGGCTTGAAATTCACTTAAATTGTTTTAAATCCGCTGACGAGTTAAACGCTGTACTTTAGCTCTGATTCTCTTAGAAAGATTGTTTAACTTTTCTCGCTTTGATTTATACGCAACGTGTTTAAAATGTCTCCAAAGAAATAAATCTAAAGGATTGTCAAATGACTTTGGCGACCATTCCTTAAACTCTCTAAAATAGTCAACAAATCCTTTGCTCGCCCACAACCTCTTTATTTACATTAATCTATCTCGCTCCTGAATATAAAGTTACAATTAAAACTAATCCTATTTCTAATAATTTTTTTAATATCTACTGGATACAGTCACTACCTAAGGACACACGATTCCTTGCTCAAGAAGAATATTTAATCAGGAAAGTACAGAAAAAGTTAAAACTACCCTTCGTTGCTGCAAACTTCCCCTCCAATTACTGCACTACCGGAATTACTAATATAAAAAAAGAATTGATTCTAACCTCTCTAGCTTATTGATATACAAAATATGCCATCTCTTCTGTTATCAATAAGTAATCACCGATTGCTCCTTCTAATCTAAATTTGTAGTTATTTACAGGTTAAGCAAACTATCCGGAAAATTTATGAAGGAATGTCATTCTCCCTAACCTGCTACATCTTTTAAAAAGGAACGATTTAGATTTTATCTCTCCGATCTGCACGAAATGTGAACCATTCATTGTTATATTTTTAAAACTTAAGTATAAACGTTGTTTGGTGATTTTCAAATTATTTTTGCATGTCAACATACTTCTGCGCTGCATGTATTTAAAACAAATATAAAAAACCTCTATAGTGAAATATAATTCTCGATGCTATTTGGGTTGCCTATAAAAATGTGAAATATCCCAACTATCTACTTATCATGATGTTTCAAAGCTATTTCATCATGGAGTTGTAAATTATAAAATATTTCTGTATATTTTTCAAAAACAACTTATCACCATCCTCATTTGGACTACGTCAAAATATGTATATATATATAAATTTATTTAGTTAATGACTGACATTTCCGGATGAGCTTTATTTCTTTGTTAGAGCCTAAAACTATTTATTAATATAAAATTAAATAATCAAATATAACATTTGGGCTTACAAAAATAATTAAACAAGTTAAAACTCCAAAAACCTTAAAATATACAATATTTTGAAAGGCATAGAAAATATTTAAAAAGGAACAATAAATAATAATTGTTATAGTAGTTAAAATTAGAAAAAGAAAAGTCAATCATCCTAATAAGTAGCATTACTAAGTGAGTTAGATATATAACAAGAGGCAAAAAAACCTAATTTATAGAATTTATAGGAAATCAAAGAGGCACAAAAAGAATTAGTATCGTATGTATTTAAAAAGGTTTATATAAATAGCACTGACTTTGAAACAATCAATCTTACTATTTAAACACTTATCTGTGAATTTAATCGCCAAAGCTTAAAAAAAATAATCTTTCAGTATAACTAGCTTCTTTACAGATAATTTCAATAAAGTTAATGCCAACAAGGTGTCTAGTTTCATTAACATGAATTTCCAATGTAAAGCAATCAGGTTTTCTTTTAAAATCCGATTTGTGCTGAGTTAAACGGCCTTTAAGATGCTGATTTGTTTGGCCTACTATAACACCCCAAGATTTTGCAAGTAATTGTATAATAGCATATTATATAACAAGGAACTAAAGTGCTTCTTTCAATGCCTAGAGAGAAAGTATATTTCTCGAGCGACAGAGAGAGAAGTAATCTCTGGTGGCATTAAAAAGCACTTTTAGTCTTGACGCATATACATTATTTTTTGCACTTTCGAAGAATTTGAAATCAAAAAGGTCGAAGAAAATAAGATTCAATGGCTTTGACATTGATAGATTATTCGATTTATTCATGTATGCTCCACGGGAAATGCTATTGAGTATAATCTACGAAGTACTATAGAAACGCTTTCAGCAATATGTAATTTTGATTGGTTATTTTTTGTTACGGCCATGGTGAGCGGGTCTAAATTTATTTTATCTCCCTTGGGACTAATGTAAAATTTTAGTCCATTGACATTAAAAGTGTCGCTTTAGTCATGGGAACAAGTGACTAAAAGTAGCGTTTTAGTCCCGACAATGCAAAAACTAAATTATTGTTTAATTAAATCGGAGTAGGATTTTTGGTATTAGAAAAACTTGTTTTATCTGCTAAAACTGACGTATGAATAGTTAGAAAGTTTGTATATCTGTTGTGAATCGCTAGAAAACAGAATTTTAATAATTAAGAAAACACTTTGAACTAAAATGCATTTTAGACGTTGTAAGTCATCATGAATGTAATCATTGCGTGAAGTATTATTTATCCCGTTTTTAAGAGTTAGAATTAGTTCAATTTTGCATTTTATTGGGAAATTAGAAAAATAATTGTTCAACATTTACGATTTGGAAGGTTTTCTGTACCACTTTAACTTAACGCAAAAATTAGAATTAATAATTACGGTGTAATAGTATTACTGGGTTCAAGTTAATAATTGAATTTGAGTTTTTGTGAAAAGAAATGAATAAATCTAAGGAATTTTGAATATATTGAAAAGGCAAACTAAAAGCAAAATTGTCTATATACTGACATATAAAATCAAATTTAAAAATAGATTTGCAGACTTGTTTAATGACATAGTTCACAATTGTGTCCACCAGAATAGGAAAAAGAGAACAACCCACAGGAATCCCTGAAATTTATTTATAAAACTTAAAGGTAAATTAAATAGAACTAAAAACCCAAGAAATAAGTTCAAAGAAAACACTTTTAAGTATATCGGCCTAGGTTTCAAATAAATGCATTGCTTGATATATTATTTTTAAAATGAGATCAGTGGAAATGTTAGTAAATAGTCAAGTAAATAGTCAATAAATGATAAGGTCAATTCATTTAAAGCTTCAAAGTTAATTTCGGGAAACAGAAGTGAAACAGTTCGGACGTGTTAAATCAAAGTGTAAACCGCAAGTGTTCAAAAAGGTAATATTAAAGGCTTTCCGATTACCAATTAATTTTTCCAAATGTATTAATTAGGCAAACAACTGTTGTAAATTCTCATATGAAATTATACATGCTGTTGCATGTAGTTAATAAATTAAATTATAACAATTAACTAAAGGCTGGACCAAACATATTATTTAAGCTATTCTGAAAACATTAAAATCGTTAAAACTATAACAACCGTATTTAATAGGAAAAAATACTTCTCCAGAGAGAAACGTTCAAACAGATAAGATAAGAATTCTTTGAGCACCCGTTCTCGCTTGTGGATATCCATCGATTCCAGGCAGGTTTCGTCGAAACGTAAGGTTAAATTTATTTAGATAAGTTAATAATAAGTAATAACAAATCGAGATTTGAACATAATTCTAATGAAAGAAAAAGGAAATAGGGACAAATCAACCTCAATTTTAATTCACATTTCATGCAGGGATTTGAAATAATTTAGGAACGGTATTTTTAATAATTTAATAACGAATTAACTAACGCAAAATTACTAAATTTTGGTAAGATATGTAACTCGCAATAAAGTATAAATAAACAAACGTTCGTCAAAATGTAAGAATTTGTCAAAAATTTTACTAACATGACAACATTTTTACAAAAATGAGGTAAAATATTTAAGTCAAGCAAAACGTTAAAAATTACTCAGAACTAACTTTAAGGTATAAAAAGCACACATATACAGGTTACAGCGGCGGTTAGGGTACCTAAAGAGAAAGCAAGCGAAATAAAGTCGCAAGCTGAAAACGGTAATTCACCGATCCTCTACAAGCGGTATGAAGTTAGTTTCCCGTGCGGCAAAAGAGGACACAGTTATAGTGCTTGTTATACGTGACCTAGGTTATTTTGTTCCTGGTGTGGAAAGGAAGGAGTCATGACCTGAAACTGTACATGTAAAATATCGGGAAACGACAACCACGCCGGAGGAAATAAAACCAATCTAAAGCACCTATGGCAAGTTCCCAACCAAAACGTCGGAAACGGTAAAATAGCAACAATGGCTGGAAGACATTCGTATAGAGACTAAGACCACGAGCAAGCCATTCACCACCGCCTTGCCTCCACTCCTCCGTCAGCGACAGATAACTGACTGTTTATATAAGTGAAAATGTTCGGCCAATAATTTGACGCTTTACTAGAGCCATACGCTCGGATATAAGACCGCGAGTTGCCGCCTGCATGGGAAGAAATAATGCCAAACAGGTAACTAAGAAGGTTATGGAAGTCAAACCAGCAGAGGGCTCCCGCATACTCTTAAAAGGGTCTTACCCAAGTCGGATTGAAATAGGTGGAACCTCATTTCACCTAGAAACCGGTCCCATAGCCAACAGTACAAGAGACCTAATACTATGAATGGATCTCTTTACCATGTCCAGAGTCCAAATATTCGCATTGGAGGGTCGTATAAAATTTTTAGGTGCAATATGGATCTTAAAACTTCAAGGCACAGTAGCCAGTTTGTCCGGCCTAACGCCATTAATTGCAGAATAGGAACGAACGTTAGAAACATTCCTAGAAATAGAATTAAAGGTGTTTAGAGAAATACAGGCCACAACGACGTTCATCGGGTACCGCATGTTATTAAAGAATATACTTACCCCATAGAACGGAGGTATTACTTTAGAAATCCAGCACTAGAGTCAATAATATAGGCAGAAGTAGATAAAATGCTTCATCAAGCGTTGATAGACCCATTCACCAGTTCATATAGCTCATCAAACGTACTTGTCAAAAACCAAACAGGCCAGTATAACTCTGCATCGATTTCAGCTCCATAAATTAGGTAACAAAGTTAGACGCCTACCCATTTCGATATATTGAGGAAATATTGAACAGGTTGCGAGGCGCATGGTATATAAACCCATTAGACCTGAAGAATGGGTACTGGCAGTTACCGTTGCCAAAAGGCAGCCGGCACGTGACAGCCTGCACAGTACATGGCGAAAGACTGTTTCAATTCCAAGTGATTCCATTCGAACTATATTTGGCGGCTGCACTATTTCAACGGCCCCTTGATAAAGTGATTGTATAATGTACCTATGCCCCCGCATCAAGTTTGCCTTTTTGTAAATAACTAACTTAGTAATTCTTAAGTATAAACTCAATGCTGAAATAGAGCATCGCCACATTAGTTGTATGTATTTAAATCACTTAAAACTATTCCTTTAGTTCGATACTAACAGAACATCCTGTATATATTTCATTTAATTATTGCTTATACAGTTACCGAGCTTTAACCGATTATCATGTTCATTTATTTGTTAATTTTTACTTTTTAATTGCCGCTGTATTTATTGATATTAAGATTAGGTATACCTTAAAGTTTCTTGTATGACCCCAGCCAATAAAATATGACCTTTGTACATCAAGGGTTTTGAATTATTTGCATAAATCACACGAATGTCCGAGCTGATTAGATAAGCGCGTATTAGTTTTAACCATTGAAGGAAAATTTTACGGTATATAAATTAATTTAATTACCTTATTCTAATTAGAAAGTAGTTTATTTATTTAGGAGTCGATTTGTATTTATAACCGCAATATTATGTGTAATTTTGATTCTATTAATCCATATAATTATGTAATGTAATGTAATACTGATTTTGTTACTACTTTTAATTAGAAACAGTACCATAAATGTTTGTTACTACTGTTTCAAGCGCATTAAATTACGCATCCGTTGTACTAATTAATTGTAGAAAGTGTCAATTAGGCGAATTTAAGGGCTAGAAATTTTTTTTTCTCCTTGCGGTCGCAGATAACCATTTTATATAAAAGTTCGCATTGTAAAGTGGGATATTATAGAGCATAATTCACCCCATAATCGAGCAGAAAATTATTTCTATTTTTGCAGTAAATTTTAAAATCGTTAAATGTGCAAAACCGTAGTATTTTGATTACTTTTCATAATTAAAATTTATACCAAACGAAATAATCGTATTTTAGTACAGGCCGCATCATTCCAGGGTTTGCAGGAAAGAAACGCTCTGTAAACAAATTACGATATCGAACATAAAGACCGCGACAGTTGTTTACCCGCACATTTAGTTTTGAATTCAGTTATTAACCAGAAAGATTCTCACTCCACGCAGTGACATAACCTTTTTGGAACGTGTCCCTCCTCATCCCTAAACAAACCTAGGTCAAGGATAAATATTCCAAAACCAAACAATAAATACCTAAATTAAAATACACCCGCGAAAACAATACTTAGAATAATTGTCACCGTTAACGCACAACAACAAGCCATCGCCATCTTGCTGGTCATGATTGGTTAGATCGACATCAATTGTAAATAATACATAGTATAAAAGTGTACTTTCACGACATCTATGATCTGTAATTAAAACAAAAACAACCACAAGCTAATTTTAAAAGTTTTATACCTATAATAAAATTCAAATGTTGTAGAATTTCCTTTATTATGCTTTAATAAATAATTGTTCTGTTATAAAGTCTTATTGCTGAGGTATAATTGTATAAACAATTAACAAAGGATTATATTACAAAGGTGATATTTCCACAGTTCATATAAATACTTACAAATACAAAATACATAAATGTCAAGGTGAAGTACAGTTTAAAAATAACAAGTATGCATGTACAGCCCTGGGCCCAAACTCCGACATTTGATCAAATCCTGAGACAATTCTAATACTGGTCAAGCATCCCAAATATAGGTTTTAATGAGCCGAAAACCTTTGCATACATAGATGATATAATTGTTATAGGAACAACTTTCTATGAGCACTTGAGGAATTTCAAAGAAGTGTTCAGCTGGCTAAAGAACGCGGATCTCCAATTACAATCCGACAAATGCAGCTTCCGCAAAACCGAATCGAAATATTTGAGATTTAAAACAAACTACGAGGGTATCCTTACAGCTCCAGAGTAAGTTTCCGCAATAAGTTTTAACATCATTTTCCTTAATTGTGAATATTTTCGGTAAGTTGTAATAATTCAAATAAAATTATTTAAATTATATCTTTTGGTTGTAAGATTTTTGGTTACAGGATCTTAAAATTTGCCTAAAAATCAAAATTGTAGTTTTAAAATTTTAACGAAATACGCCATTGCCTTCTTGTATATATCCACTTTAAGTATTAGGTGCGATTTAGATATGCGCGAAGGTGAAATTTGATTCAGTATAAGTTTACTATCGTACATGCAGCGACTTTCGCTTAGCGCCTTTCTTTGTAATGGTGCGGTTAATTGATTGTTCAACTTACTTCTTTTGTTGCTTAGCCATGTTGTGATCGTTTATCACCACGGGTAAGTTTGATTTCAGGTTAATTAAGTTGAAATTAATTTTTGTTCATTAACTATAGCAAATAAGGTGGGACACAAATAATGGTTATCTTAAACTATTAAAGATGGTAATATAGTTTATCATCTTCTGTCGTAAATACGGAAGGGGACTTACTTTATCAAATTGCTAGTTTTAATCAACAGGGTTCGGAATAATTTCCATTAAACAATATAATTCTGTCGTATTCAGTTTGGCGAAGTTTAGCGCATGTTCTGCCAAGGACATATCTGCAGGACTTGACTTCTCACACTCCGATGCTTAGAATAGAAGTCGTTCAAACACTTCCAAGCTGTTTTACGTCGTTTACAACCTGGGATGGTAAAAACTTTGTCCATAATTTCCTTACCATTAGAAATCATGTTACAATTCGAATCATTGTTCAAGGATACAGTATTGCTTTCTTTTAGCGTTTGGATTATGATTAAGTAACTTCAAAATACGCTTACTTGATGCTTTATTTAAAACGTATGTAGTTTGACCAAAAAATTTAAAAACTTGCTTTTAGATGAACTTCAGTAATGTTCTTTATATTCATTTAAATTATTGCCTTTTAATAAGATAAATTAACGTAAATGGAGTAACTTTTGACTTAATATAATTTGTTGTTGCATTGTTTGACTTTTGCACAACATTAAGTTAGAAATTAAGTTAACATTTACTAGTTTTTATTTTAATCGTACGTACAAGGTGTGACGTTAAAAATTTTATTGCAAAGGAAAGTTCAAGGAATATAAATTCCTTTATATAGTTATAGAAAGTATTAGATATTTTATTTAAACTAAATAATTATAAAATTTCTTTAGAAGCATTTCACTTTAATATGTCTTTACTGCATTACTTAACTTTTGAAACTTCTAATTTGTAGCATCTGTCAAGTTATAATGCCAGGATATTTTTAACAATCAACTAATGTTGCTTTCTTCTCTAGCGTATTTACTGTTAGATGCCTAAGACGTCAGCTGTCTGGCACTTTTGCAATTCGTAAATTTGATTACTGTCATTTTTTGTTTAATTTTGCTCTTGCTTCGACCGACATTAACGGTGAAATGTAACCTTCTACTTTGTTTTTAAATATTCAGAAGTAGTTTATTTTTGATCACGCTATTGCAAAGTAATTTGTTATGTCAATATAATATCGGGTGGCTTAAATTCCGTTAAGCTAAACTCTCATTTAACCTAGTTTGCTGTTTTGGTGTCTCGAAAGAGATAAAAATTTACTGTTGTTCTGTAAGCCTTTTTGTTGTGAGTTGGTAACTCAATATAGTGTCGGTTGGTTTAGATCCTGTTAAAGCAAATTTTCATTTAACCTAGAATGATATTTTGGTGGTTCGAGAGGGATAATAATTTATAGTTATTTGCTAAGTAACTTTGTCATTGTTTATTTATTGTCAAAATTACAGAAGGTAATATATGATTTCATATTATACTGAACTTGCCTTTCTTTTTTGGTAACAAAGCGTTTTTCTTTCTTTAGGTTAGGTTAGTATAAGCACCGTTCAGGGACTTGGAAGCCGACGTACATTTTGTCGTTTGGGATGTGCGTTCGTGTTGGCAAGATACATTCGACTGGCGCCCTCTTTTAGGCATATTATTGCGTATTCACCTAGGTACAATATAAGTAGCACGTCCAAAAGCAAGGACAAGCGTAGCACCGTTCCCCTACACCCTGTGTCCGAGTTAATCATACTGAGCTGAGCTAAGGTAAGCTTGTTTTATTGCAACACAAACAACTGCTTCGGTTGTGGAAGATCTTAGTGGTAAAGTAACATGGAACCTCTAAAAACGGTGAAATAGGTCAGGCGATTGATTGCTTGGTATGACGTCATGCCATCGAAAGTTTGCCTCTAGCTACGAACAGATTTCGGCGTCTTTGACAGGTCTGCTTCGGAAAGGAATCTGCTTTGTATGAGTGGACTCTCAACACTAAGCATTCCAAAACCTAAAGGAGAAATTAAAACAAACACCAATCCTAACGTGCCAAAATCAAACCGCAATGTCGAAATGCAACTGGAATAAGCTAATAAGGCGAATAATTGAGCATTCGGACGAATACGATTAATATAAATTCTTAAATTGCAAAATCTTTAGAGATATATCGACGCCAATGCAAAACTCAAAGGCGTAACCGACACAAAATGAAAATGGTGCATCAAAACGCATGCCAGTACACAATGCTTGAAAGAATGCCATGCAACCCCACAAGCCGGCCACTTGTGCATCACAAAAACATTGCAACGACTACAAATGCTGTATTACTGGACTGCATTGACCCGCGCTGACAGAAAATACGTCCGCGCTTGCTACAACTCTCAACAGTACAAAGTACCGTAAAGATTGCCAACCGGAAAAATGAAAACTTTCAATTTAATAGGCCGTGAAACACCATCAGTACAGACCTAATTGGGCGCTCAATATGATCAAAAATAGGCTACCAGTACCTGCTAGTCATACAGGACAAGTTTACCAAGTCGGTGGAAATACATCCTTTATAGATGTCTACCGCTGGAACCGTAATGGAAGCTACCAAACTAATGATAACTTTCCGATACGGTACACCGTGAAAACAATAATATCTAACAAGTGGCGATAACACATGGACCAACTGTTCAAAAACGTGACGTAAGCTCTGAGAATAAGCTACCGCTTAAGACCACAGTATACGCCACAAGTAAACGCCGTGGAACGTATAAATAAAGTTACAGGTACTATAATGGCCCAATTTATGAGAGAAGTACATAAAATGGGCATTTATGCATCCCGCGAATAAGCTCTTACAAAAATATTTCAAACTATTCTCCATTTTTTGCTACACAACATTCAAGCTTTTGCAAAGGCTGCCTTCTTGATACGTTTTCCAAAACTTCAGGCAGTCATAATTCGACCCTTTAGTGTATCCAAGTTCACAAATGGAGATGAATGTACTTGAGATTTTAACCATTTCCATAGAAAATAATCTAGCGGTGTAATATCTGATAATCTTGGTGGCCACTTTGACGGTCCATTTGTTCCAATCCAGAGAATTTCGTAAATTGTATCAAGATATGTTTAAATGGTACGGAGATTGTGAGGTGGAGCACTATACTGCTGAAAAATCATGTTATTCCTAATATAAAGTGGCACATTAACTAAAAATCTCGGTAGTGTGTCTTGCAGAAATGACAAATGACGATTTCCCGTCAATGTTCCTTCATAGCTACGGTCTTATTAACAGCTCTTCTATTATACCACACCAAACATCGATCCCAAATACGCGTTAATTATTTATTGTTCTAGTCCATGTTGACTGTTCCGTAGACCAATGTCTTGAATTTTGTGTAGATATCTGGCCGTTATTGTGAAACCTACTTTCATCGGTCCGGAATCCAACTAATCACATCAAGTGTTCGATTGCTATCTCCATGGTACAGTAATTTTTTAAAATGCGGCACACAGAAGTTAAAGATACGTCACATTGAGCTGCAATATTACGGAGCGAGGTATTCGGATGTAATTGCATATATGCCAATACTGCTGCTAGATGATAATTATCTGATGTTTTATTCCGCAAATTTGTTATTTTGTTAGCCTTTTGTAGCATGCCATATTGGGGAAGATCCTTTTCAAATTTAAAATCGCTTTATGATCGGAATATCCCCCAATAGGACATTTTTCTGCATACAACCCAGCAGCAGCTCTTGCATTTCTCTCGCGTAATACATATACCAATAACATATCGACCTTTCAGAATTGCTATAATTTATTGACAGCTTTAAACGTATTTCTAATTATGACTTCACACTTAATAAGAGCTACTATTAGTTCAGTAATGACAGATAGGTGATTATCTTCAACTACCATTTAATTGATTTCATAGATATCTATGAACAAATATTGCTAGCAAAAACTTCATACCAAAATCAGCACGAACTTTGATTTATGATTTTCTGATGATAGGGTAGCATTATTCATAATACGATTTGAAAAAACCAATTGAATATCTCTGGGGATAAGATATAAGAATTTTTAATTCTATTGTCGGCAAACTATAGAGCTGTAGATTTAAAAACGTATATTGTTTGTTTAAGATATATTTGGAAGTAATAGAGATATTCCCATGGGGGTGATATCTGAAACATCCTATATATATATATATATATATATATATATATATATATA
>JAHWXV010014043.1:0-21896 GCA_024586415.1 Phrixothrix hirtus | reverse complement strand
TTTTTAACTCCGCTTGCTAATGTTGATGATTTAAAGGAAATGATTACAGAATCGTGTAGGTCAATAACACCAGAAATATTACGGCGTGTACAACGATCGTCTTTAAACAGAACTTCAACCTGCATAAGAGTCAGAAGTCGATATTTTGAGCAAAATTTAGATTAGGGGTTTATTTAATAGATAATTAACATTTTTGTTGATTTTTTCCAGTTAATTTCATTTTCATTCTATATCCTGCTATTTTATGCTTTAATAAACAATTTTCTTTAACATAGGTGAATACCAATTTTACTAGTAATTCATTATAATCGTAGTAGTTTAAATATTACAACTTAATTATTGACAGTTGGAAATATGACAATGAGGCCATCGATGATGAAGTTTTGATTCGTGTCAGTGTAGTCGTGGAGTATTCTTCCATTTCTGTTGGTTTGCTGACAACTCCATGATGGGTGCTTGGCGTTGAGGTCGCCAGCAATAATGGTCGGAAACGGACTGTCAAGTAGGTTGTCTAGGTCCTGAGGGTCGATATCGCCTCTTGACGGATGATAAACAGCGACCAAGCGGATCCAACCGTTGCCTTCAGTGTTGATAGAAACTGCCGTCGCCACGATTATTTGAAGTTCTGGGAGAGGTAAGACATGGTGATCTATGCGCGATTTGATACAGATCGCGGTGCCACCTCCGCGGGCATCACGTCTGTCCGTCCTATAAAGGACGTAGTTTCGAAGACGGGGTGTGGCTGCGGCACATAGATGGGTTTGGCAGACATAGAGGACGTCTAGGTCTTGTCTGGCGGCGAATTCTCGAAGTTCATCCCGTTGTCAAAGTAGTCCGTTGGCGTCTCAGCAGGTCGTCTGTAGGAATTTAGGTTTAAATGGTGTATTATCCATTTAAGGCCGAGCGAAAAAGGAAGCGATGTCGGGAAGTACGCTCACAAGGGCAGTGATACCATCGGTAACTCTGCCAACAGCCTTCGCGACCTTGAGAACGATCTCGGAGATTTTGTTGAGATCGACGGACTGCAGAAGCTTGAACAGGCTACCAATATCCATTAGCTCCGCTTCCTTCTGACTGGAAGTCGAGCTAGGCGTTTCCACGTAATAGGAGGGACCTGTGGGTTTCGCCGAAGCTGAGGGCGTGGGTAGTGCAGGAAAGCTTGCGATGGGAGCCTCAGCCTCTGCTCTGGATGAAAAGCATCTGGAGGCGGCCTTGGCGTATGAAACATCTAGGCGTGTCGCTTGTGGAGCTGCTTTTCTCACCAACTTCGGAAAGCGTTCACAGCCATGGCAATTCGCGGTGTGGTGCTTTCCGCAGTTGGCACATGCCGCCTCAGTCTCGCGCAGCTTCGTGCAATCCCCAAAGTGGTGATCTCCCGCTCACTTTACACACTTTGAGGGTACACGGCAGCACCCTTGAGCATGTCCGAATCCCTGGCATCGGTGGCACTGTACAACCGTCGTTTTTCGTCTCTGCGATTCTACCCTGACAACAAGGCTCGGACGTACTTGATGTCGAAGATCTTCTTCGCCTCCGCCGTCTTGGACAAGATGACCAATACCAGTGCTATGGGACGTCTCTCTGGGCCGCTTCGTATGCGGTCGACGGAGAGGAGCGGGAAGCCGCGTGATTTCAGGTTCTCCACGATATGTTTGACCGAAATACCCTTCGGGATAATGACTTTAAGAGGTTTTTTTTCGGCTAGCCTGTAGGAGTGGAAAGGAACCTTCTCCTTCTCCAGAAGCAAGTCATCGCCCTAAAGTCAGTAACAGACGCAGGCTGGACAACAATTCCAACCTGCGTTTGTTTGGCCTTGGTGAAATTTATCTTGGAGGCTGCGAAACCCGCTGAGAGGTTCCCCCCAGTTGTCTTTCTGGCGAACTGCAACTGGGGAATCCTCTGCTTAGCCTGTCTTCTCGGGGCCTTGGTGGTGAAGGGGGTATTGGTGGGGGGTTCGGATGATACAGTCGAGGCGAGAGGCTCGAATCGGTTGGACACCTTTGCCGGGGGAGTCTGAGAGTTCGTGGGAGACGACCTCTTCTTTCCCTTACGGTAAGAGACGAAGGAGTACCCATCTTCCTCCATAGACTCCTACGGCAGGGTACTGGCTGAGTTAACTTCTTCTGGGGTGGAGGGTGCCGTCAAAGATGACGCCACAGCCGTCACCTCCACAACGGACGTTGGAATGGCTTGGTTGGCCTCTTCTTGGCCATCGATGATCTCGAGGGTCTTCTCACACGGATCACAGAAGGACTCCAGACGCTTCGTCGTCTCCAGAACCTTGATACGCCGTACTTGCTCAGCTTCCATCTTCTTGATCTTGATATTCTTCGGAGACTTAGGCTCTTCTGAGTGCTTAAAAGCACTGGCTAGAATTCCTTAAAATTCCTTTAAAATTAGCACTAAGAAGTGCTATCACCATAGTGCTAAGAAGCACAAGCTCACTCTGGCACTAACACCGGAATACATTTGGCCGCTTTGCACTTTTCTCGCACTCGCCTATGGAACGACTGCTGGTTACTAGTAGGCGGGCAAGCCCTTAACTCGCTTTGCAAGAAGCGAAGGCCTACCAGCTGCTTACGACTGCACCGTCAGAATTCCTGTGAGCACTAAGAAGCGCCGGAGAAATCACAAAACGCACTGTTGTCGGCGTCGGTTGGCGTAGAAAACACCTCCTATTTTTGGAATAAAATAATTGTAGATTGTTCAGGTCGATGTGGTTGAGAATTGATTGATATCGGTGATGCGTACTTAGTTACTGTAGCATAGCGAGCTACTCGCAGGCAACTTGCATGAAACGGCAAGACATGGAGACACTAAGCTTCAGGGTGAAGCGCGAAGTCGATGTTCAATTCTCTACTGACTGTATGTGTAAAACGAGGGGTTTATATACAGTAGTAGCACTACTAAAATGCGATGAAAATAGTCTTTATTGATGAATCGCATTTCCGTTATGAATAGTTCTATTCATTCGTATCTTATCAGGAAGGAAATCCTTATTATCTTATTTCCTGTGTGTGGGTGAATGAAGCGATGTGTAATGAGGGTTAAGTACGCAAGCGCCGGTATCACTCCCCCCCTTCAGAACACCAATGGGGTTTTATTTTGTTTTTCAGCAAGTTATGTACAATATTATTATAAATAAAACTTGTAAGCTATGATTGTAAAACTAAACTTATAACTAAAGGGATATATTAATATGTAGGAATAGGTAGGTGACTTGTATTTAAAGGGGTGTGACTGTACAACCAACTATCATGATGTTGGGTGTACAGAATTTACAGTTAAACTTAAAGCTACGGATAAAATTATTTTACTACAGCCACGTATTGCGGTGTCAGGTTTCAGCAATCTTACGTGTACGCTGTAAAGGAAAGCGGGCATCGTACCCTTTATTATCAGAAATATTTACTGTTTTTATATACAATATTACAAGATTTTAAAATTAATTATAAATAATAAATAAAATGCTCGGCCTCCTGGTGCAGAGGGAATGCCCGGATGTTGTCCACGTACCACTTCTTGTGGAAATCGTCCCTCTCGACGGTGTAGGTGACTTCTCCATGCTTCTCGATGATTTGATGCAGTCCTGTCCATTTCTGGTAGAATGGATGTTGTGGTCGCCATTCTTTTACCATGACTAGGTCGGAAACGTTAAATGATGGCGTCGGTCCGCCTTTTACATAGTATCTTCTGTACACTTTTAGACGTCGCCTAGCGTTTTGTTGACGAACGTCCTGTGATAGCGGTGGAGGGGCGGCATCTGCTGGTATGCACCAATCTCCCGGTCGTTTTAAAGTTGTTCCATTCAACAACTCGCTTGGTGTTTGGCCTGTGGCTTCGTTCCTTCTTGTTCGTAAGGCGAAGAGAGCCTCAGGTAGGTATTTGTCCCAAATTTCGGGCGCGCGTCCGGCTACACTGGCTTTCAATATCTTTTTCAATTCCTGGTTCCTGCGTTCGGTTACATTTGCTCTGGGGTGGTAAGTTACTGCTGTCCAGGTGGTGATTTACTTTTCTGAGCCCAATTGAGTAAACGGTTACTGATGAATTGGCTACCGTTATCCGACATGATAGTTCATGGGTAACCGAAACGGGCGAAAATCTGATTTTCCAAAAAACGGATGACTGCCTGTGTCGACATCTGAGGCACTGCTTCGGCTTCCGTCCAGCGGCTTAGATCGGTGACGACGATTATGGCGGCGTTCCCAGCAGTCGATCGTGGTTAGTTTCCCATGTCAATCGCCACGGCTTCTTCGGAATATGAAGGCGTAACGGCGCTGCATTCTGATGCGGCGGCTTTTGGCAGCAGCGCATATCCAACATCGTTGCAAGTAACGTCGGATGTCGAGGTAAGAACCCAGCCAAAAATAGTGTTGGGGGATGGCCCAGGCGGTTTCATCTTGGCCTGGGTAACCGGCCAGAGGCGCGTCATGGTACGCGAAGAAAACTCGAAGTCGTAGTGCTCTTGGTACCATGAGTAAGGTGCGGCCGTTCTCGGCACACTTTACGAACAGGCCTTCTTCGGTAACGTCATGTATGCGATGGTAGGTGGCGTCACCGGGAGCAGTTGGGCGTTCGGCGTTGATCTGTCGCCAACCAAGGACGCATTCTTGGATGCTGGCGTCCTGCGCGTGGGCGTCTCGGACTTGTTCGTGTAACGGAACTTCTCCGTCGATTTGATTCAGGCCGGAAGTAGGCGGAAGTAGTCGTTCCAAATATGGTTGAGTGATATCACCGGTTACCTCCGACGACATCGACAGGTGATCCGCTAGTTCATTAGCACGGCCTGGGATGTGCTCGACGGTGAAACTGAATTCCTGTAGTAACAGAGACCACCGTGTTAGTTTGGCTTTGTGCTCTTTGCTCTTCGCCAACCATTGCAGGACTCTGTTGTCTGTGCGCAGTATAAACGGTCTGTCTTCTAGATATTGTCGGTATTTACGTATACCGAAACATACTGCCAGACACTCCTGTTCTTTGCAATGATAATTGGCTTCTGTTGGCGTGAATTTGGTCGAGGCACAGGAAATGATGCGTTTAGTCCCTTCTTCTTGGAACAACACAGCCCCCATTCCTAAGGCGTTGACGTCGGTTTGCAAGACAAATGAATGTTGCGGGTCGGGCCGACTTAATTGTAATGGCACCGCCAATGCTTGTTTGAGCTGGGCGAAGGCGGTTTCGGCTTCAGTGATCCATTTATATTTCTTCTTCAACAATGGGCAGTCAGTTAGTGGGGCGGCCAGGGTGGCGAAATTAGGCACATATTCGCGCAACCAGTTGCATGTGCCTAGGAAGCCCTTCAGATCTTTGGGGTTCTTCGGTGTCGGATAATCGTTAATTGCCTTGAGGTGTACCTGCCGTGGTGCGTTGCCCTGACTGGTAACTTCGTGATCCAGATAGGTGAGGCTGCCTTTCCGAAGTGGCATTTCTGCAGGTTGCAACGGAGCCCATGCATGTCGAGGCATTTGAGTACCAGCCGCAGGTGGTTTAAGTGCTCTTCGTGATTTTTTGAAAAAATGACGATGTCATCCAGGTAAGCTACCGTAAATTTGTGAAGATAGCCTACCAACACTTCGACTGACATCATTTTTTGAAACATAGTTGGTGCCCCTTTCAAGCCAAAAGCCATCACGTTGAACTGATATGCGGCTCCATCAGGGGTGGCGAACGCCGTTAATTTCTTGCTATTTTCGTCAAGCGGTATTTGACCCGCCCTTAAATCCAATGTCGTAAAGACCGTGGCGTCTCCCAAGTCCTTGAGAGTATCCGAGATGGCAGGTAATTGGGAGGTCTCCTCCATTGTAAGAGTGTTCAACCGTCAGTAGTCGACGCAGAAGCGAGGGGTGCCGTCTTTCTTTTCAATGATGACGACGGGTGAACAATAGTTGGACGTAGATGGTTCAATGACCCCATCTGCGAGCATCTCTTCTACTTGGTCGTATAGCATTTTCTTCTTGGTCTCGGAGTAACGGTAGGACCGTAATCGGAACGTAGCTGGATTCGGTACTTGGTGGTTAAAGTTTTTTTAACGGCGCTATCGTCCTTAAAGTCTTCCGAAAATTCCTGTAGAAACCCCTGATACTGTTGCTTCAGGTGCTCTGGCAGGTCTGTTTCTATCTTGGAATTGTTTTACTTACTCCTTTTCTTGTTTATGGGCGTCTCCCAGAAGACCGTCGTCCGGCGATTGGTACCAAAATGTAGACACCGTCGGCGGAAATCGGCTGCTGCTTTGTTCTCCAAATGCCAAGGGTACCCCAGGATAAGTTCTTCGCGGAGGTCCTTAACCAACAGGATGCGAATTGACACTGGAGCACGCCTCCGACATAGATTTGGAGCGTAGCTTGACCACCCACGTTGGCTTTGGATCTCGTTGCGGCTAGGTTAACGGCGGTTTCATTTTGTGTGTCGGCATGGAAGGAGCCCTAGTGTGCCAACGTGCTGATGGCTCCACTGTCGAGCAAGGCGCGGTAACGTTGTCCTCATATCTCCAAGTTGATACGAGGTAAGGAGGCGGCCTTGACTGTCGTAGTGTTTAGGACCGGGTTTAGTGGGTCACGGCCGCCATGGCGTTTCCCTGGTTGGACGAGATGTTCTTTGGGCAGTCACGATGCCAGTGACTACTGCCGTTATTACATAATCGGCAGCGCGGAAGCGATTGGCTTCGACTATTTTCGGCGGTTTTGACGGTCGTTCTTGCGGTTGACTGTTTCACTGTAGTACAGAGACCCTCGATAGTAGTGCCTTCGTCAAGGAGACCGCTTACAGACTTCGGCGGATGTCGTAGGAAATGGACGTGTAATTCTGGTCTCAATTGATGCAGTAATATGGAAACCATTTCTTGTTCTTCTGCATCTGACCTTAAACGCTTATACAGGGCCCATTTATTCAAGACGAAAGTTTCGGTAGCTTCTTCATCGCCATGTTGTTTACCAAACAGCCTTGAAGTGAGTTCGGCCAATCTGGCCGTGTGATCGAATTTAGCGAAGATTCTTGATTTTATTAATTCCCAATCCAGGGGAATCGTTTCCAGTTCGTGGAATCAGGTCAGTGCTTCTCCTGCCAAAGATTTTGTTAAGTGGCTGGGCCAATCTTCTTGCGGGACGCGTCCATTTTTCATGAAGTTTTCATATCTTTCAAAAAATGTTTTTGGAATTTCGGCGTCTTCTCCGGAGTATTTCGGTACTGCTGGTGGAATTCGTGCTTGTCTATCCTCCATTGTAATCGCAAGTTGTTGGATTGACGAAGTTAATCGATATGATTCGACGTCTGATAGTCTGTCGATTTTCCTCGTTGATTGCAGAACTTTTTCTTCTTCCTGAAGTAGCGGTAAGCTGTAGTCTTCGAGGAACTCCATTGTTTATTGTTTCTTGGGCGCCACTGGAAGTATTTGTTCCTCCTCCAGAAGGAAAGGTCAGCTGGTAGTCGATCGAATGCGGTTGCGGGTAAGCGGCACCGTCCACGGTGTCAAGTCTTCTAGATGCCCCACGAGCGGACCAGCCAATATGTTATCGGCGTCGGTTGGCGTCGAAAACACTTATTATATTATAAATAAAATAACTGTAGATTGTTCAGGTCGATGTGATCGAGAATTGATTGATATCGGTGATGTATACTTAGTTACTGTAGCGTAGCGAGGTACTCGCAGGCAGCTTGCATGAAACGGCAAGACCTGGAGACACTAAGCTTCAGGGTGAAGCGCTAAGTCGATGTTCAATTCTCTACTGACTCTATGTGTAAAACGAAGGGTTTATATACAGTAGTAGCACTACTAAAATGCGATGGAAATAGTGTTTATTGATGAATCGCGTTTCCGTTATGAATAGTTCTATTCAATCGTATCTTATCAGGCAGGAAATCCTTATTACCTTATTTCCTATGTATGGGTGAATGAAGCGATGTGTAATGAGGGTTAAGTACGCATGCGTCGGTATCAGCACGTACTAATAACACCTTGTGCACGGACCGACGACAGAACAGGCAGTACAAAATACGTCTGCTCTGTGCGACTGCTCGTGCTCAACCTCCTATTCTATTGATTATTGTGACACTAAATACCTGTAAAAGTAGGCGGTGCTACAGATTATGTGTGGCACTGAATACTTAACACACCAGGTCGTGAGTCGTTCAGGATAAAGGTGACAAAAGGCTCGATTGCTTTGGTGCACCGCGTACCAACAGGTTCATCGTTCAGAACATAGGTGTAAAGAAGTTTGTTTGCCTTGATACACCGGCTGCCAAGAGGTTCATCGTTTCGTTTCATTGTTTTTCTGTACAGCAGATTGATTGTCGAACGGAGAGTGTCACACGTTACTAGGCTAGGTTGCCCTCAAGGTTGGACCCAGTGTTGTACCTATATTTTGGGATGTTGTTGCTAACTCTGGCTTAAAAAATTAAATACATTGGTAATTACACGAGGGAACACCTTGGGGGGCGTAGTCCAAGCGTTTGCCGGTGATCAGGCCATTTTCTGCCGGCCCTCTCGGTGCAACGCTTGTACGTTATGCAGCGAGCGGGCTGACGACAACCGGCTCAGTTATTCCCCAACTAAAACTAATGGCCTTCTCGTAGTCGCATATCGATGTACAGGCCAACCGGGACAAACCGAAATCGTAACTTCCCCTACAATTAAAGTAGGCACGCATAAAGTAATATTAAAAGATTGTCTCAATTACTTTGGAGTCGTCATTGGACATAACTTATCGTGGAAGGCTCATGTTAATCACGTTAAAGGAAAAATACAATCCATTTCCGTTAACTTGATTAGGATGGTGGGTAAAAAGTGGATATTGATCCCGAACGTTGTTAGGCACATTTATCTGGTGTTCATTGCCCCCATAGCCAATTATGGTGCATCGGTCTGGGGTATCAGTGCGAACGGCTCCATTATATCCAAAAAGCTAGACAGTATTCAAAAACCTTTCTTGCTAGCAATTTCTAGAGGCTATAGAATTTCTACCACCCACGCGTTACAAACACTATCCGAATTAATGCCGTTGCACTTATCCATCAATTTCATCTATGACTATTATAACTATCTCATCGATAACAACATAACTGGGAGTTGGAAAACTTGTATCAAACCTCCCCCTTGGGACAGGGGTAAATTAAAATATAGCGAACTTTACACCGGTATCCTCTTACGAACCCACATATTTTTCATCTTCGGCACCCTCTCTAATACTAATAACGGAATTACTGCCTGCTATCAAGCTAGTTCCCTGGCCCAGCCTTTAACAGGCATAAATAAAATTTACAGAAGGAACTACCAAAATACGGTGTCAATTCATGATGCGATGTGCTACACCTTAATTGATCTTGTTAATAGTCTTCAGAATTGCTCCACTTTCTCTGCCAAGTCCGGCCGTGGCAACGATATCGCTTTAATCATGCCACACAGCTACACCTGGCAAGCTCTCTGCAAATTCACGGTGGAGGTTCAACATTTCAATTAGCTGTATAAGCAAGTAATTTCGATTGATCCGAATAAATTCAAACTTAAATTATACTATCACAAGAACTTTCAAACCTCAATAACCGGTCGAGCCGCTGTTATAAACTCTGTATTAGCTGCCCAAGGCGAAGGTCTATCCAACACGGCAATTAACTCTAGCACTACGGCGATAAAAGAGATTTTCCAGTAGGATGTCTGCGATCGATGGCAGGATTTATGGGATAACAGCACCTCCGGAAGACTTATTTATATCTACATTAATAAAATTTCTATAAAAAGACTTCAGATTAACCCACAAGCAACCCATTTACTTATAGGACACGGACCATTTAATCACTACTATCATAGATTCCGCGTCAGAGGCACAACGAGATATTGCCCTTGTGGAATTCAGGAAGATGACTTTACTCTTTTTCTTTATCACTGCAATTTATATTTCAGAAGGACGCCGGGAGACAACCTCATTACAAGGCTGGTTTCAATTGGACAGCCCTGGCCTTTACGGCACGATTTCTTGGCTAGCCCTACTGCAGTGAACTTGTTTAACAACTTCTCTTCACAAGCTGTGCGGGACTACGACCTAATGTAATGGTAGCATTCTGTGCTATTGTCAAGTGCGTGGCTCGCGCAATTCAGTACTACCCGAGCCACAGTGTATCGTAGTGTCGATAGCGATACGCGCCAGTGCATTTAGTGGGTTCTCGGCACTCCGTGCGCTCGATCCTGAAATGACATCAATTTATGTTGTTACGCTCACGCTCCTTCCGCGAAACGCGACATACACTCCCGAACGGCGAGATCGTGAATTTACCGTGCTAACACTCACTTTTAGGTTGCTAAGAGAATGTGTGTCCCTGAGAGTAAACTAGAAGTTACTGTGTGCCCTGATATACTAACTATAATGATAACTGTCAATGATAGGAAATCAATTTACATATATATAGTAGCAGTGGCCCAAAGAACTATGAATAAATAAACACTCAGAATGTTTTTATTTATTCGAACGCTCCTGTTGCTTTTCTTATTCGGAGCACATCGGCTATGCATCTGGAAGCATTAGGGCAGGAAGTAGTAAATCGAGGCTGTGCGTCGGGACGGCAGGCATCGGGGCGTCAGGCGTCGAAGTGGAAAACGTCCGGTATTGGCTAACTTCTACGGTTCTACCTTTCGTAGTAAGCCACCTGTAGAGAAGGCGATTCTCGAAGCTCTATTTATATAAATATAAGAGAGCCGCTGCTTAGGTTAGGAGCATGAAGGGATTTATTAATAATGATATTGATAGTCGCCAAAGACGAACGTTAAAAACGTATATTGTAAATATAATTAAATACGAAAGCTTGCACATAAGGTTCTGAACAATTAAGCATATCAGTTATTAACATTAATTAAATTGCCTATTTCCAGTGGATAATTGATTGGAGTATGAGTATAATAGTAAAAAAACAACACAATGGTTCTGAGGAACACACACAGTTACTATATAGTTACAATTGTACTTACATGCTATTACACAACACAACTATATAGACTAACGGCTGCACTAAAACTAACGGGCAACCGAAAGGAACGGATGTCCTTGTGGTGACGGTGCGGCTAGCTGAAGACGGAGCGGATTGCAGACTAATTGCTGCGGCTATTCATTCGGTCTTATATAGGGCTTCTGTTCCTTCCTTGATTGGACGATGTGCTGGCCAATTAGGGTTGTGGCAGAATTGCGCGGTGCGTAATATTCCTGTCCTCTTCAGGGCAGCGCATCGGCCGATCTAGTAACAGCGGAGCTGGTCGGAGCTCATTGATGTGAACCATGACTGGTTCACCATTCTCGCGTTCGATCCAGTAAATATTCAGGGCAGCTTCCTCGATGACTCGTCTCGGTCCAAACCAGTTGGGAAAGAATGGTTCGGCTGGTGTGTAGTTTCGTTCCATAACTGCGGCGCCCTCCTGATATTGGGTCTGCTGCGGCGTCGGTAAGGCGTACCTGGTTTGGTACCGATGTTGGTTACGGTGTACCGTTTGATTCCGTTGTTCTATTGGGATCGGTTAGTCCTGGGACTATTGCTCACTTTATAATATCCATTCCCCTGGGCGGGGTATCTCTTGTCCAAACAGTGTTTGGCTGAGTGTAAGACAGGTGGCGGCGTTGGTGCGGCCTCGTAGATTAAATAGGGCTCTTGGGATAACTTGGTCCCATTCCGGATCCCGCGGGTCCTATTCTAAGAAGGCCCTAATTGTCTTCTTTAGTTCGTGGTTCCGGCGCTCTACTGGATTGGCCTGGGCGTAGTCCAATGGAGGCATCCCCATTTCCTAATGGCGTTGTCCCAGGCGATGGATATAAATTGTGGTCCGTTGTCTGAAATAATCGACCTCGGGTAGCCGGATCGCTTGAACACTTTCGGTTCCTGGGGGCTAGGAGATCTGGAGTCTCAGTCCTAGGTAGCGGGAATGCTTCTACCCACCGGTTAAAGAGATCAGTGACCACTAGGAGGAATCGGTTATTACGAGATGTAGTAGGATGTGGGCCCATAGTGTCGACAGATACGGTTTCCCATGGTCTGGCGGGCTGGTGGGACCGTAACGTTGCCGTCTCTTGCTGGGGGCCTCTCTTGATTGCAGCGCACACTCAGCATTTCCGGACGTAGTTGGCCACTGTGTCCCGTAATCGAGGCCAATAATAGTAATGCGCGTTCGGTTTCATTGGGGCCGGGGTTCCCGATGTCGACAGCGTCGTGGTAGTGGTATAGGATTCGTTCCTGGGCGTCAAAGGGCTTCAGGAGGTGCGGCAGCCCTGGTCAGATCGTCTCCATAGGTAGCCGTCTTCAATGGTGTAATCCCTGATGACCTGCTCATGATGTTTTGTTTGTAGTCTATCGCGACGGATTTCCTCCAGGAGATTGATCAGATTACGTGCGTGTGTATTCTGCCTTTGAATTTATTTTACGTATTCGCCCAGTTCGGCGCGTTCAACGTTCGTAATAGATGGCGGGAAGATTCGGTCAACTTCGTGAGTTTCCTCGATGGTTAATTGGTCCTGCGGATTGCGAGACAGGTGGTCCGGAAGTTCATTGTCCTCTCCAGGGCAATGTTCGATGACGAAAGAAAACTCCTGTAATAGTAGAGCCCATCGGGTGAGCTTCAAACTGGTGTCCTTCATTCGGTCCAACCATGTGATGGCGGCGCTATTCATGCGTAGCGTGAAGGGCTTAATCTCCAAATAGGGTCCGAATCGTTTTACGGCTCAGCACTCCTGCTCGTCCACATGATAACATTGGTAGGTGGCATTGGCATAACTCACAATTTGGTGGCGGCTGTCGTTTGGTTGGTACAGCACGGCAGATATGCCTACGCTGCTGGCGTCGGTCTTTAATACAAATGGTAACGTGAACTCGGGCCTATGAAGTCTCATTGGTATGGTTAAATTAGCCTTGATAGCGTGGAATGCGGCATCGGCGGCGGCGTTCCACTTGAAGGCGGTTTTGGTCTGCAGGAGGTCCGTCAGGGGCGCCTGCGTCTCGGCGCTGTTCGGAATATACTCGCTCACCCAATTATACAGACTCTGAAATTGCCGAAGTTGCTTGCGGTTTTTCGGGACGACAGCTTCCTGGAGTACTTCGACCTTCTCGGGCTGTGTTTGGTTGTCCTAGGTACGTCAATCTGCTATTACCGAAGTGGCATCTTTTTTATGGCGACTCGTAGTTTTCACTTCTGTAACCTTTCGAACACCTTTCTAAAATGTACCATATGTTCACGCCAGCTGTTGGAGTACACTATTAGATCGTTCAGGTATACCAACACAAATTTACGCAGATATCCAGGTAGGACCTCCTGAGTCGTCATCCTCTGGAATATGGCGGGGGCCCCTCCAGCCCAAAAGGCATCACCGTGAACTGGTAGCATGATCCATTGGTCATACTGAAGGCGGTGTAATGTTTGGATCTCTCAGTCACTGGCACCTGCCAGTGCCCCAAACGCAAATCAATGGAACTAAATACGGTGGCGGTTTCCAAGTCCTTAATCGTTTCATGGATCACTGGTAGAGTGAAGATCTAATCCTTGGTTATCACATTCAGCTGGCGGTGAACTACACAGAATCTGGCGGTTGCGTCCTTCTTTTGGACTATTACGACCCTCGAACCTAATTCCGATTTACTATGTTCGATGATTCCTTTTGTAAGCATATCCTCTACCTCCTGGACGGTCATTTATTTCTTTTGGAGCGAGCAACAGTATGGCGGATGCCTGAATGGGATGGCATTATCCTTTAGCTTGATGGCGTGTTTCGTTACTACAGTCGTCGTGTGCTCAACGCTGTCGTTGAGGACATCTGAGAAGCCCCTAAGTAGGCTGTGAAAATCGCCCTCTGCTTCCGGTGGGAAATCATGCTTGATTTGGGTAAACTCGACGTCGCTAGGCGTCGTGAGGCGTCGGGACCCTTTCAGCAGGATGTCTGCCTGGATTCCAGACCATAATTGACGCAGTTACGTTCGTAATCTATTACGATTTGGTGGCTGCTAACCACTGATGTCCTTAACTACGAAGAACGGTTCTTTGAATCATTGTTCATTTAGCTCGAACTCGAGTACCATTTGGCCGATGAACGCGATGTTCGATTGGGGGCTGGACAGGTAGGCGACGAGAGACTTCGGTTTGGTGTGGCCGGACAGGTATTCGACCACAAAATTGTGGGTGGCCCCAGAATCCAGGAGGGCTTCTCTCTCTAGTCCCTACACTTTGACGTGCAGTCTTGGGAGGTCGATCCTTCCTCGGCGGTCAATGCCATTAATTTTGAACGGCTCCCGTCGTTGAGGGATGTCCGGGGGCGGAGCTGGCCTGCCCCCTTCTACGTCTCCCGGCCACCTTGCGTTCCTTACTGTACAATCCTGATGGTAGTGCCTTCCGGGACAGTAGCGGAAGTCTGAAAATCCTCGCCTGGTGGTTGGTTCCGGGTTGATGACCTTGTGCGTTTTAGCCTGGGTGGCGGCGGTGTACTTCTCAACTTCCGTAAGGTCGTCTTCGATTTCGCCGACGGCGCGCGCGAAGCCGAACAAAAACTGGAACCTTCGACCTCTTAGGAAGGCGCACTCGTTAGGCTGTAGCATTTTGATGAACCACTCTAGATTAGCGTTCATATCTAATTTCAGTCGACGTGCCTACTGAGTCTTGGTTGACAAGAACTCGTGGGCTGTTTCTCACTTCCTTTGGGGGACAGCTTAGTGTTTACTCCTTATTTCTGCCAGGATGAATTCATTAGAATAGTTTTCCAGCAGTCGGACCTTGAAGTCCTGGTATAGCTCCCTTGTCTTTCCGCCATTTTAGGCGCCATCGACTATCTAGGCCTTTATGATTGCGATTTTTCTTTCATCGGGAAGGGCCGGGGATATTTGTTCGTCCGTTTTGTTTAGGAATGTTTCCAGCTCTTCTAACTGGCATCCGGAGAATTTAGGCAGCTCACCTTTGATGATGGCGAGTGCCCTCGTTAGTTCCTGGACCGGTTGGGTGGCCATGTCTGATTGTTATTGTCGTTGTTGGGAGCCATCGCGTTTTGTGTCTGCGCGAGGTTCAGAACTGGCCATTTTCCTTGCTTGAGATCTTGTTACTATCCTCAGGGTTGGGTCTGTTGCACCTTGAGTACCTACCATTAATTGAATGTTAAAGCCCTACGTTATTGTTACGCTCACGCTCCCTCCGCGAAACGCGACATACACTCCCGAATCGCGAGTTCGCGAATTTATCGAGCTAACACTCACTTTTGGGTTGCTAAGAGAATGTTTGTCACTGAGAGTAAACTAGAAGTTACCGTGTGCCCTGATATACTAACTGTAATGATAACTGTCAATGATAGGAAATCAATGTACATATATACAGTAGCAGTGGACCAAAGAACTATGAATAAATAAACGATTCAGAATGTTTTTATTTATTTGATTTCTCCTGTGGCTTCTTATTCGAAGCACATCGGCTGTGCATCTGCAAGCACAGTGGCAGGAAGTAGTAAATCGACGCTGGGTGTCGGGACGGCAGGCATCGGGGCGTCAGGCCTCAAAGTGGAAAACGTCCGGTATTGGCTAACTTCTACGGTCCTACCTTTCGTAGTAAGCCACCTGTAGAGAACGCGATTCTCGAAGCTCTATTTACATAAATATAAGAGAGCCACTGCTTAGGATAGGAACATGAAGGGATTTATGAATAATGATATTGATAGTCGCCAAAGATGAACGTTAAAAACGTATATTGTAAATATAATTGAATACGAAAGCTTGCACATAAGGTTCTGAACAATTAAGCAGATCAGTTATTAACATTAATTAAATTGCCTATTTCCAGTGGTTAACTAATTGGAGTATGAATATAATAGTAAAAAAACAACACAATGGTTCTGAGCGACACACACAGTTACTATACAGTTACAATTGTACTTACATGCTATTACACGACACAACTATATAGACTAACGACGGCACTAAAACTAACGGGCAACCGAAAGGAACGGATGTCCTTGTGGTGACGGTGCGGCTGGCTGGAGACGAAGCGGACTGCGGATTAACTGCTGCGATGAAATAGGATGAACCTCTTAACATATGGTGTACCAAGGTAATCAAACCTCTTTATACGTACATCCTGAATGATTCACGACCTGATGCTTAAGTATTTGCAGCCACAATTATCGTCCGCTTTTTCAAGCGAACGAAGTTGCACTTTCCTATGGCTTCTCCTACATACGGAGTTTAGAATCGCCTTGGGCCGCCCTGGATGGTTTCCGGCGTCTTCCTCGTAGGCTCTTAACCCCGAGATGAGAGGTTTGGGGCTGTCCTGGAACAAAGAATACCAATTAGTGGCTTGTTCGTGGATGAAATGTTGCTCTATGGGAATGCTAAGATCTTTGTGGATTTGCGTATTTCGCATAAACGACGGAGCGTCTGTATCCATACGCAAGCACTTCTTTGGGATGACTTGCAGTTTCCTCATGTTTGACCTAGCCGCATATCCCCAGTCGGTTGCCGCGTAGACCATTGTCGGGCGGATGATCACCTTGTAGAGTCTAACCTTGTTTTCCAAGGAAAGTCTACTTCGGCGGTTCAACAAACCGTACAATGCTGCCACATCGGCTTTTGTACGTGCACTGAATTAGCCGATGTAGTCTCCACGGTATCGAACCTCGTCCTCCCAAGGAATCGGAATGTCAAGCATTTCGAATTCTTGTAAAGGGCGTGTACGCCTACGCGCAAATAACACCGCAGTGCTCTTTTCTGCATTGATGTCGATTCTCCACGTTCGGAACCAAGTTTCCAACCCAAGAACCGCCGCTTGTAGGTTGCGAAGGACCATGTTTAAATTGCGGGATCGAGATAAGACGGCGGTGTCGTCAGAGTAAAGCGCGAGCGTCGTACTTGTCTGTCTGGGGAGGTCACTGCAGAACA
Organism: Phrixothrix hirtus; assembly: GCA_024586415.1. Lineage (NCBI taxonomy): Eukaryota > Metazoa > Arthropoda > Insecta > Coleoptera > Phengodidae > Phrixothrix > Phrixothrix hirtus. Next base: position 5,030 of record JAHWXV010014043.1, on the reverse strand, counting down.
TGGTGCAAAGTAACGGCGAGAGGATGGAACCATAGCGGGACCACCGCCTCTACGTTTCTCGGTCGCGAGCGATGCCCTTCCAGCTTGATTTTAAACGACCTATTCTTAAGATAGGACGCAATCAGCTGAACGAGTTTCCGAGGAAAAATTGCTTCCAGCACCTTGTACAGCAATCCCTGGTGCCAAACCTTGTCGAACGCCTTAACGACGAACAAAAAAACTGCTGCTGTCACATCTTTGAAGGCGAAACCTTCGTTGATTTCTTCCGCCAGCCGGAGCACCTGATGAGTGGTGCTTTGGCCCGGTCTGAAACCGAATTGTTCGTCGGGAATGATCCTTGCTTCGCTCTGCCAGCCAGACAAGACAGAAGGCTGACAGGACGGTAATTCTGCGGAAAGGATTTATCTTTTCCGGGTTTGGGAAGGACGGTGACGTCAGTGGGTTTCCAGGATGAAGGAAATCGTCGAAGTCTCAATATCGCATTCACAATGTTTATTACTGCGGCGATTCCCTTAGGTGGGAGGACCCTGAGGGCGGAGTTTGAAATGTTATCGGGACCAAGCCCCTTCCGCGGCTTGCATGGCTTTATGCAATCGCGTAACTCGTCCAGGGAAGCGGGAAGGATGTAGGTAGGGTTTACGTCGTCCTCGTCGTCGTTTCCGGGCGTTCTACGATTCCTTAGGACTTTAAACATTCTCCATAAGGAATTATTTTCCGTTTCCAGCGACTCCAGGTTCTCACCCCAGGTACGGTTGTAATGCTCCTTTAAACTCCACGTCACTTGTGCTGCAAGACGATTCTTGAGCACTCGATCCGCAGGGTTGAAGTAGCGCTGCCAACGGCGTCTGGCGCGATTCTTCTCTCTGATGAGCTCCTTCAGATACTCTGGGAGAACTCGGTCACTCGGCTTCCTGCTCACGTTCGTTGCAAACAGGATAGAATCCTGGATGCTAGAAGTGAGGCGGATGACCGATTCCTCCAGCTCATTCTCGGTACGTATCTGCTCGATACGACCGATATTTTGCTGTAGGTGAGAGGAGAAAGCGGACCACGCGTCGCACTATCTCGGGAGGATTGGCTTCTTAGCTTAGGAAAAGTAAGACGGTATTATGGTCGGAATCAAGGTCCTGGATGGTGGTGAGTTCGTGATGGAAAACGGACATCTTAGAAGAACGATGTCTAGGACGTCTCGGGGGCCTAGAGTTGAGATGAAGGTAGGTTCAAGTGGTCTGTCAACGATGAAACTTTGATTAGTTTCAGAAAAGTCATGGAGTATTCTTCCATTTCGGTTGGTTCGCCGACTGTTCCATGATGTATGCTTGGCGTTGTGGACGCCAGCTAGGATAGTCGGAAACAGGATCTCTAGTAGATTATCCAAGTCCTGAAGGTCGATTGGTTCCCTTGGCGGATGACAAACAGCCACCAGACGGATCCAACTGTTGCCTTCAGTATTTATCAATACTGTCGTCGCCTCGATTGTTGGAAGTTCTGGGAGAGGTAAGACATGATAATATATGCGCGATTTGACATAGATCGCCGTGCCATTCCCGCGTGCGTTGGATCGGTCGTTCTTGTAGAAAGAATATTTCCGAAGTCGGGGTGTGACTGTGGCACGTAGATGAATCCCGCAGGCCAAAATTACATCCAAGCTGTACCTTTCGGCGAAGTCTTGGGTGTTCATCCCAGTGCCGCAGAATTCCGTTAGAGTTCCAGTAGGCCGTCTGTAGGGAATTAGGTTTAAATTGTGTATTATCCATTTACGGACCGGATTTAAACAAGGAAAGGATGTCGGGAGCGACGCTAAAAAGGGCGACTAGGACGAAAATATCGTCGACAGCGTTACCGACCGCATTGGCGACCTTTCGTGCGGGAGAGTTTAGGGATGTCTATAGAGCCCAGAAGCTTCATTAGGGTGGGCGTTTCCACCGAGTGGGCGGGGCCTGTAGGAATTTCTGAACTAGTGGCAGTGGTAACAGGTTGTCTAACTGGAAGGCTAGGCAATTCTGCGCTTCTGGAAGCGGCTTTGGCGTAGGAGAAGCCAGAGTGGACCGCCCGTGGCGCTGGTCGTTGCACTAGCTTCGGAAAGCATGCACATCCGCGATAATTCGCGGTGTGACCCTTTCCGCAGTTAGCGCACTTCGCTTCCGTTTCGCGAGGCTTAGTGCAGTCCCCGGAGTGGTGATCTGCTGCATACTTCACACACTTCGAAGCTGCGCTGCAGAGCCCTTGAGAGGCTCCGTAAAGCTGGCAACAGTGACATTGTCCGATGCGGTGTCGCGGCGATTCAATCCTGACGACAAGGCGCAGAACCTCCTTGACCTCGAACATCTCTCCTGGGTCCGCTCCGCATGCGCTGCACGGATACCAACGGAAACCCTCGCTTCCTTGAATCCTCGAAGATTTCATCCATCGTTATGGCTTCCGGGATGCCCCGGATAATGACCTTCAGGGGCTTTTTCTCCGCTAACTTGAAGGTATGGAAGGAAACCTTGTCATCTTTCAAGAAGAGCGTCTTAGCCCTGAAGTCACCAACGGGCGGTAATTCCATCCTGCTTCTGTTTAGCCTTGACGAAGTTAATGGACGGGGTCTTGAAACCAGTCGAGAGGTTCACCCAGTTGTCCTTCCTGCTAACTACAACTGGGGGAATCCTCTGCTTAGGTTTCACGATGTTCGCGGTCGTGGTGGGCGTGGTCTCAGGGTCCATTTATACAATAGTTTCGAGTGCACCGAAACTATTGAATAATTTTGGCGGGCAAGTCGCGGAATGAGTTAGGCTAGCCCGTTTCATTCCCTTGCGGGGATGAACACGAGCAAATCCCCCTTCTTTCATAGCCTCGAGTTGAGGCTGGCTACTGGCAGTTGCAGCTTCCTCGGGAATTGAGGAGACCGTCGAAGATGACGACCCTGCCGTCATCGCCGCAACGGAGGAGAGAAGAATAGCCTAGGCGGGAATTTCATGGCTTATCCTGTCTTCGAACGACGTAGTCCTCTTCTTACTGGTTACACCTGTGCCGACAACTACTTGCCGTCGCAGCTCAATGTTTTTGGCCTGCAGGGAAGTCGCTTGTCGTATCAGCTGGTTTATCTTCTCTTCTGTCCACTTGAAGTGATCTTGAACCTTCGGAGTCATCTTCGCTTTCATCTCGGGTCTTCCGAGTGCACATTTCGCTATGCCTATTAGAATTTTGCCGAATCTAGAGAAGTTCCACTGGCAGCAGAGATTTTTAACGTGCTAAAAATCATATTGACACGGGACCTTGTCCGTGAAGAAGGCATATTTTTAAAATTTTTCTCCCCTGAAAAATGTACCGACCTCGATAGGGTTTGAACCCGGGTCCCTTGGATGCTGAGGCAAACATGCTAACCACTACACTAGTTGGGGCTGGCGTATGATCTAGATAAATTACAATTAACCATTTGAATTGTTCTGGTGTTGCATTAACAACCAATGATGCCAGTTACTCAGGGATACCAATACAGTTAAAAAATCACAAAAAAATACGATCACCCGATATTATAATAAATCGTTTTCGATTGTACTCTTGAATTTTCTAAGGAATTTACTACTTTCCAGGATTTTCTTTTGAAACAATCCATGTTTCATCTACACAAACCAAATGCCTCGGCAAAGGTGAATTTAATTTTACCAAATATTATTTAAGAAACTTTAGTCGCCATATGGGATTTTTTAGAGCCGTGAGGTGTAATATTTGATTTAAGTTAATATTGGTTAATAAAATGTGAGCATCTTTAAGCTCGGCACAACCGAACATGTTATTGTAACAAAGAGTGATTATCAAAATTATTTTCCATTTTTTGTTATTTACTTACTCTGTGAATAAATGTCATATATTTTATTTCTTATCATTATTTTGTGAGCCCCAAGAAGGCCGTTTTAAATATTTGACGAGACGTACTTTTACCCGGACTGCATAGAATTAGATTTATACTGCTACGAGCTTATATTCTTATAATGATTGAAATAGAAACATCAAGACTTTCAGCAACACGCTATGTATGAAATAGAATGTTTGAATAGTTCTGAAGAGAACTTTTTGAGATTAATGTAGAAATTCTAGCGTCAGTTAATAAACAACAAACAAATACGGTATGAGGTTATGTAGCAGACGTTAGTTTAATTACAGCGATATGCAGTTAGTCGGATGAATTATAACAACTCTCTTTCTATAGGGTTGCAATTTTAAACACATTTAAATTAGCACCTATCTCTTTTTAATGTATTTGAAATGTGTTCAACTAACTTTAACTGATGGTGATAATCTCATACATTTGTGACGCAATGCTTAACTCTGGCTATTTTGCTAGTAAAATTTATATGTAAATGAATTATTTGATAAAAGGTGATTTTAACATTAAAACAATTTGGCCAATGAATAGAGAATACTAAGGAAGCGCCTATATCTAGAAAAATTTACGTTCCGTGTGTATGTGTGTTAAGTTTTGAAGCACTAATGTGATAAACATTATCACAATTAAAGTATCAAGTCGTAAAGATTTTTATTAATTGTGTGTAATTTGTTCGCTTCCTGTGTATAAATAATAATGTATATTGCTGCATTTGCATTTCATAATATTAAATTTGTTAAAGTTGACGTTTGTAATACATAAGCACAACATCTAACGCCGCCATCTTGGTTGGTATATTTGGTAGAACTTTAAGTGTTTAGGGCGCTTTCTGTGCGTGTGTAAGTTATTTGCTTACTGTATATAAATATACACACTGTGTCCAAAAAGTATGGAATATCGTATATATCTCAGCAAATATGCATTTTATGGAAAAATGTTTTCTATAACAGTTGCTTAGTTTTTTGTTTCACGTTCTAGGGCAATACCAAATAACTATTCTTTAAAAGAACAAAAGCGTAACGAATTACACTTCAATTTTTTTTAATAGAACGGTACCCCTTAATTGTACTCATTTGATAGAGAATTTGTTTCGCTTTTCAATGATGTAGAACATTGATACACTTGCATAAGTAAAATTTTGATTAAAACGCAAACAAGTGTT
>JAHWXV010014024.1:0-12918 GCA_024586415.1 Phrixothrix hirtus | reverse complement strand
ACTCGATTCTAAATAGCTTTGTATGCATTTGTCTGTGTTATTTACATACCGGACTACCCTTGCACTATAAAATGAACCCGACTGTAATTATCGAAAATACATTATTTCGCGCTTTTGAACAGTCACTGACATCTAGCGTAATCTTTTGAACCATAATTCGGTTTTCTTCGACGCCATATGAAGTGTGTATCTGAGTATATAAAATCAATGGTGAAAGCAACAGCGACTTCGATTCCCTTGCTATTACTGTGACCTTTCTTTTTAAATTTAATTGAAGCTTGATCTCAGGATTATTCGTATTGGCTTCGTAATTTTCCTAATTTTAAATATATTCGCAACAATATTTATTTGTAAATTTTTGTATTTATGACTCGTTATTTTACTGATATCATATCGAGACAAAAATGTCCAAAGGATACACATTTTGCATTAAAAGATCCAGTCATAATATCTATTGAGACTTAACTACGACAAAGGAATAAATTATAAAGGTAAATAATCATACTTTCGTATATAATTTTAAAAATAAAAAAAAATGTTTACAGTGTTAGAAGATATTAAAATTAAGTGGCAAAAATTGAGCTAACCAACAAATTAAAACATATTCCCCGAGTTTAATCATAAAGCCGACATTTAATATTTATGTGTCATAAAGTACTTATTTGTCAGCCAGTATAATTTAATTTTAAATTCTTTCCAAATTGTGTACGTTATAAATTGAAAATTTAATAATTTTACCCCGTCAGGATTAAAAATTGCTATAAACTGTATTAATTTAAGTATTAAATTACGTGTAATAAATTTTAATTTATTCATTTTAATTTCACAAATATTAATATTAATATTATTATTTAACTTAACGACAGTCTGTTAGGTTATTAATTTTAATTATATACTGAGCGACAAACGTATTGCACAAATACATCAGAATTGAAATAACCAATTTTCTGCAAAAATATTGTAACTTTTGTTCTATAGGATGTTATTGAAATAGTGTAAGAAAATTTAGCCAAATCTTCCAAAGCGTTATCATATATGTAAAACAATATTAGTTTGTACAACCACTCCTTAGATAAAAATATAACCGGCCCAATCTTACAATCGAATGAGGTTGAGAGCCCTTGGAATTCATTATTTATTTTTTAAGAACATAATAAGTTAAATAATAGTCATTTAAATAATCCAATAGATGATGATGTAGATGCTTACTAACCGAAATTGCATTTTTAAGTTTCTTAAAATAGCGGTATTACTTAAATTTTTGAACGTTGTGTTTTTTGTGCCAGAGTATTTTGCTATTAACATCTATTTATTTCTGCGAATAAAAATTGTTTATTTAGTTGAATAAGTTGAACGAAGTTCACTTTTAATCATGATTAGATTAGGGAATATTGAATTAACATACATTGTTTTGATTTATGGCAAAGTTCGCAGTAATGCAGAAGCTCCCCGTCGCTTGTGTCAATAGCGCTTTCATAATCGGTATATTGTTAAAGCAATTACCAGGATCGTTCAGAATTTAGGAGATCATGGGTCTTTTACACATCAAACCCACGAACGAGAATGCGCTAGAACTGTTTGACTGCTTGGATTAGAACCGCAAATGTTAAACTTGATGAAGGTGAGCGTTAGGTTTACAATTATGAATATCCTTACATGAACATGGCTTGTACCTTCATCATTTTTAACTCATAAAAGAATTGCAATCCTGAGATGCTCTGCATAGATTCGAATTTTTTCAGAGGCTTCATAAAATTGATGCCTGCCCAATTTTTTAAATGTGTTAATTAAATGCAGCTACTTTCCCTAGGCATGAAATTGCCAATCTGCAAGTTTGTAGCGATGAAAATCCTCATTGCCAGTTTGTACTACCGTTGCTTGCAAATGTTAGTCGAAGCGCTCCTTGTTGTCTGGACTGACAGGCCACAGCAGACCCGTGGTCCATACCACTCTGGAACACGCCGAATCCTCCTTCGGCCATGGGCTTACTTTGACCTAGTTTACCATCGACTTGTTAATTGTTCGTTTTAACCATTTTTACGATTCATTAGCATCCTTTTAACCCCTTGGGAGAGGCCTACTGGCAGTGGCCACGCCTTCGTTAGGCCAGACATATAGGCTTTGGCTGCAAACTCTCGACTGTTTATCAACAATTTAAGTTAGTATATAGACCATGACATATTCTTTACACTTGTAACGTTTCAATTGCCTTTAATTAACTCCGTATGACTTTGACGAGGAACTTCTAATGCCGGGGCCAGACACAACGCTATGTTCGCGATGTGCGCTATGTGACCAAAAAATATTTCACGTTATTATACATGAGAGTGGCCACACTAGGGCATGTACACTATGTTCGCTATGTTAGCTGCGTCGCAGAAGGTTTTGTTGTCGAATATTTTTCTAATTCGTCTCCGAATACGAACATGAGTAGTAGACATCGAAATTAATTCGTTTATTTCACCACGTGCAGGATACACATATTACTATCAAGTCCACCACAATATGATGCCTTTAGAACTCATTCTCGAAGAAATTAGAAAATACCCATATCTATGGAAAAAATCTGTGGAAGAATATCTCAATTAAAACATCCGAGACAATATTAGGGAGAAAATTGGCCTAATATTACAAAAGCCAGGTAAATATTTGTCAATGATTGTTTGAGAGCTGATCCCTGTTATGCTGATATACTTTCTATATAATCCAGTTTTTTCTTTTCAATATCGTCTTGGATAAGTTACAAAATATTGTAAAACTGATTAGGGTTTATTCGAAAATATTCTTTACACTGACGTAAGTGTTGCATTAAATAACTACATTCGCCAAATTCCCTTTCTTTAAGTTCATATGACGCACCCATTTTCGTTTACGTTTAATATTATTAGATAATGCAAGTAACAATAGAACATCATCTCCGTCATTCCTCTTATCACTACCCTCTCACCGCACACTATCCGCTAGCATCCTTGATACAACTAATCTATATTTACAAACCCAAACGTAAATTTCTATCTGGCCACCAACCGTACCAAACATAGCGAACAAAGCGTACGTAGAGTTAATTGCGTCGGTAGCATAGCGCTCTGTCTGGCCGTAGCATAAGCTGTTTCTCCCGGTACATGGTATCAAGTCCACGCAAACATACCAACGTCACTACATTACGTAAGGTTAGTTTGTATCACTGAAATTCCTTGCCATCTCACATGCTGCATGGCTACTTTTATCCCAGGGGCAACCCCACCTACTAGTCTTACCAATTTTTAAGTTGCTTAAGAATGATATGCATGTACAATTGGATATTATAAGTTATATTAGATTAGTTTAGTTTAGTTTATTTTGTGATTTATTTATTTTAAGTACAATGTAGTTGTGCTGAGCTGTATACTCAGTATGGTTTTCTATGTTTGTAGTTGTTGACTTGACAATAAACGGGCAGTATAAGGTCGTTATGCCAAAAGAGGATACGACCCAATACCGCCGAATCATGCTATTCAGGAAGGTGATCATCAGCAACATTTCGCTGTAAGTGTTTTTGTGTCCTTGCTGACCAGGCTATTCATTTTACCACCGCCTTTCCAAGACCTGCTGCAAATGTAAATTGTTCAAATTTTTAGGTTCCTTTACTCACTAAACAACTACCTGGGGCAAATTTCGTTCATAGCTTGCTAGGAAACAATTCGTAGTTATCAAGGCTAAAAGTTTTTTGTACGAAATTCAGTTTATTAGAGCCCATTTCCTGTAAGAAGTGAAATTGTCAAGATTTCCTATTTTGTATAAGCTAATTTGCCATGTTTATCGTGCAAATTCGATTGTATTATTTCTGAGGCCTTAATAGCTTCTTAAGCGAAACGCAATTTACGTACAGACGAATTATGAATGTTGTTTTATTTGATGGCGTATTTAAAATAAATTCGTATTTTAAATCAATTGGTAGATTTAGGTTTAAAATTACGAAAGTAATTAGGTCCTTTAAAGCTTTAAAGGAATCTGTACTTGACCATTTGGAAAAGGACCAACCAAACCTTAATAAAAGACCACTGTTCAGATACAAAAGGTGCAAAACAACAAAACAATGTCTTAATAATGTTAAATAAACTACCGTTATAAAGTCACTGTGATAAACTAAGGAAGCATTTGTATTTGTTAAATTGAAAAACAAAATTATGAAATTCAACTATAGGAATAAATGAGATTATAATATGGGTTTTATTTTACACAACACAACAAGAATTAACAGTGACTTCCAAAATGCGATTTAAACCCTTTCTGTTCAAAAAATGGGCATTTTGAATTAAAAAAAAAGTTTCTGGCTGTATTTAGAGCTTATCTTATTTTTCCCCGACGTATAAACACACACACACACACACACACACACACACACACACACACACACACACACAGTTTGACTTAAAAAAGTTAATGCCCGTATTTTAAGTTGTGATTTTGATATTTTGATGGTTGTAAAACTAACCGAATAATAATTCAACCGAGACACCTGACCAAATTTTGGAGAAAAATACAATTGTCATTAGAAAACACAAATTTTAGTATCGGCAAAAATAAATTCATCTATTCAACTATTTACAAATTCAATTAAAACATTGTAAATGACTTCTTTGGTAACTTGTCTAATCTCGTACCTAATTCTCATTTTTAGATTCTAATTTTGGGGTGTATTGACATAAATCTTTAACTTCAAATGTTGCCATAAAAATTTGTGGAGAGATATAACGTTTTGGGATATTGCAGGCCACTATACCGCCCCCGTTCTATAAATCGAAAGTCCAGAAAACATTATAATAAAATTGTTCAATATTGGCGGCATACATTAAGTCTATTGCAATTTTATGATTTAATTTTAAATGCACTTAATGAAATTCCGTTAAGTAAATATTAAATTATATTATTGTTAATTGCTGATTAAATAAAAGCATGTACTGTAATTGCCAAAATTTTACTGCGTGAGAGTTTACATTCAGGAGTAGACATCCTTTCTTTCCCATCTAATTAAAAGACTCGGTCGTTTCGACCAGTTGCCTTGGACTGGTGACGTGTTTCACATCAAGCTTCAATATTTCGTAGTCTTTAATAAACTATTGGGTAGATTTGTTATAAGCTGTCCAACAAATAATGCAACAGCTTTCTGTCTAATAATTAATTAATTAACAGTTTAGACTTTGAAAAATAGCGCGATCGTATTCCACGATGAACGCTGGTTTCTTTTTTTTAACGCTTCGCCGCCGTCTTATTGAAATGGGTTGTTGAGAATCCTAACTTTAGGATATCATTCAGTCGTTTCCATAGGAATTTAGAAAATGCCTCATATTTCTCGAACATTTAAATTTTTGTTACAAAATATGCCAACAGTAACGTCACTAAAGGGGTTAATAAATAATTATCCAATTATCATAACAGTTGTGTTGTTTGAGAAATAATTTCTCCCATTTCTGCAATAGAAGGTTTATTCGGCTACATGTTGTGAATTTTTATAAAGAACATGTCAGATAAAAATTTCAATTTTGATAAAAGCGAGTATAGAGATCATTGATAATATACTGTCTTTTAAATGGTTTTCCAGCAAGGAAATTTATGCGGATATGGCGAATACATTGTGTACGCCACCATAAAATATCTGATTGGCGATTAAAAGAGAGCAAGAACAAATACCAAAAAATGGACACCGCGTTGGGAGGCCCGTTTCTGTGTCTACTCCTGAAATATCCACATCATGCATTACATGATTACATACTCATGTTGCTGAGGCTTTAAGGATCTCCTATGAATGTGTTTCTTGCATCGTACATCATTATTTGTGTATGAGAAAATTATCCACCACATGGAATCCTAAATGCTTCGAATGCCGGTCAAAAGCGACTAAGAGTCATAACTTCCAAGTCACTTCACCGCCGTATTGAAGAGGATTCGTCGAATTTATTAGATTGTTTTGAAATAGCAGACAAAACAAAGATCCATTTTACCATTGAGGAAGTAAAAAACAAGCAAAGGTATGGAAACACACTAGTTCTCTATATCCAAAAAATTTCGTGACCAAAAATCTTAGGTAAGGGTTTTGGCGCGAATTTTTGGGAATATGGTAGAATAATTATGTTGATCTACTGAGAATAGGTAAAAGTGTAACATGGGCATACTATTCACAATATTAGCTAGGTAATTATAAAAAAAGATATAATGAAATACCGTGGAACAATTTCTAAAAGCGCGATTTCTTTGCAGAACGCTGCTCCCGCTCATAAGTTACGATTAAGTTATAGAAAATTGTTGAATTTTGCTTTGAATTGATTAATCTAACCGATATTCGTTAAAAAACTTGAAATGGAAAGGTTATCATCGAATAAAGCTGTAATAACCACAGTGGAGGAGTTGGTTGTAGATCGCAGCAAAAAGTTATTTTAAAAAGAACTACTATATGAGTGTTGATCTAAGTATAAGGGAAATTACATTATATTAATAAAAGTCTGTTTTGAAATATAGTGCCATTTGCTATGTTAGGCTAAGAATTTATTAATGCCCCCTTATTTATTTAATAATTTTATTGCTTTTAGGCGTGAAATCACTTTTTTCCAAATTTTAGAATTATATGTGTATAATAATTCAGGGCTGGGTGCTGTCTTTATTGATGACACAGTACTTATAGCGAATTCAAGAGATTGGCCTGCAAAACATTTTAACTCAACTGAACGATACTTGTGGGGAGTTTTGAATGAAAATTAATGGCAAAAAACGAAAGTTATGATAATACAAAGAAATAAGAACGTCTCACTGTCAGAATTGCACATTCTAGAAACAACTTCACGAGACTGCGTGGACGGCTCTGCGACCCGCCCCTCAAAAAAAACTAACAAAATGTTATATATTGTTGATCCTTCTCTACGGAATGGAGACATGAACCTTGCAAATAACAACTTTAGATAAACCGGAATTATTCAGGATATATAGAATAATTTTGAAGATACCGTGGAAAGCACGCGTAAGAAATGATGAAATTTTACGATGAATTAACAATAAAAATCAGAAAAACATAATACTTGGGTCACATTTTACGTAACAATAAATATTACCCCACGACTAATAATTAAAAGCAACTTAGAGGGAAAGTACGAAGAAATTTTCCTAGGTACGTAACATCAGACACTGGACAGAACTAAACTTCGAAGAATTAATAAGAACGGCTGAAAACAGAGACCACTTTGAAATTATGATTGCTAACCTCCATTAATGAAGACAGCACATGAAGAAATAGAATAATTCATCAATTTATTGAACAACATTATTTGAAGTAATTAATCATTAAATTTATAAATGTGCAAATTGTTTTAATTGTGTGATTTATTATCTGCGTGTTTAGTACATCGTTTTTTTACGGTTATTAAATCTTTTATATGACTAGAGTGTATAAAAATTTATATATTGGAAGTGATAATTTCTGATAAGCAAACTGTTGAGAAGTGAGGTAACTGATTTCACGACAGGTTATATCAGAGGGTTATCGGCTGTTGAATATTACTTGAAATAAGTATTTAATGACCTGTAAACGAGACTGGCATTAATTTCTAATTTTACACCGCTAAAGATGTGGATAAAAATCAGTAGTGCATCGATTGTGATGATTTTATGAATTATTAGATGTGTAATTAAATAAATTTATTTTTACACAACCCCAACCCCGTTTCGTTAGGCTAGCTAGCATTTACTTTCCACCTTATTTTACCTAAATCATATCGTAAAGCCATGGTGAATTTTTTTAAACAACGTCACATAAAAATCCCAGTTTTAATAAAATTGCGTATTGATCGTCGATGATCAAGTACCTGCTTGAAAAGGGTTGTTCGGCATAAAACATTAACGGCATGTTGAGAGACCCGAATCTAAATCTATTCTTGAAAATGTTGATGTCGTGCTTGATATGTTTGATCTTGTAGATTACACTTTAAACAGTTCCTACGAACGTGCCTTTTATATCATGCATCATGATTTTATTATGAGCAAAGGATCCCTAAATGCAGGGATTCTGATCAAAAATGACTCAGAGTGATCACTCTGATATTTTGAAAAGAATATTTTGAAATTTTTTATTGTATTGTAACCATGGATGAAATATGGATTCATCATTACGGCCCAGAAACAAAAGACAATCAGAGGAATAAAAAATCGACAGAGAATGTACTCACAACTAAGACAGATGTGGATTAATTATATCGGGTAACACTGTGTACATTAATAACTAGACATTCAGAAAGTATTGTCGAAAAAGTTGGATTTGCCTTGCAGACACTGTCCTCGTTTACAAGTCATTGATTGCATTGGATAAAATCATGAAGTTTGATTTGAATTGTTTAACTACCTCCGTATTCGCCAGATTTAGTCCCATCAGAATATTGTCTATCCCCAAAATTTTATAAAGTGTGAGAAACAAAAACTTTCTCATCGAATGGAGTAGTAATAAATAGTGGGGAAGCGGTTTACAGACCAAAATAAAGAATTTTTTTAAGAGGCTTAGAACTAGTGGTGTTGTGGTGTATAAAGTTGAACGATAGTTAAGTTGAACAAATAAAAATTTGTTTTGGAATACAGCAACGCATGCTAAACTTCTTCTTATTTTACGAAGGAGATGATACGCGAGGAGAATACGGGTATACTGCCATATTTGCCGAAGGCTAGGAGATGACAACTATAGTTTTTAAGACATGAGTGTATCATTTAAAGATTATATAAGATGTGAAAAAATGACAAGGTAAATATTGTGTCACCAAATACCATTGAAATGTCACAAAGATATTTACAATTTTTGTTAGTTAGGTACGTTCTGAGTGCAAAGTTTTTGCATATAAACTGAATGGCAAAAAACCGCTCAGAAGAAAACATCTTATAAATTTGAAACTTTGGCAAAATCTTGTCTTTGGTGTAATAAATGAATGACTATAATTTGGTTAAATAACCTTTGCTGGTTTGGGGGATTTATTGTACCCTTTTTTGTTTGATGGATATCTGTGTTAATGAATTCTTTGAGTGTTCAGTGTTAAATTATAGGTTATCCGGTGGATATTGCTTAAGTGAATGTAAAAGATGCCACGTGTTCGCCAAAAATGCACAATTTGCACAACTGACCCGTCCTGTAAAAGGAGGCACATTGTTGGGATGCATGAAGTTTTATGGGCGTGGCAAGTTTGGCTGAATGAATGTCTCTAGTGTACGGCATTAAAGTAATCAGGAACGTGAAGACCGAAGATGCGACTGTTAGCGGTAAAGAACCTTTTGAAACCACCTGGTGAGTTGGAGTAGATTGGATGCCCTTTTAACCCAAACTCTCTCTACATATCATTTATTCCAGAATTATTTCTTTGCATTGGCCTCATATCGTTGACTCTCTTTGACATCTCAGCTCCGGACCAACAGGATACAGTAGTACGTGTTGAAAGAGTAATGGCAGGATGAATGGAACTAGGTTGTTTTTACTGATGAATCTCGCTTTTGTCTGTGGCGATCTGATGACCGGTTACGGATTAGAACATCTAAGGGGTAAACGAAACCATTTGCACCTCGTCAAAAGACGCCAAGCATTATGAGTTGGGGTGCTATATGCAATAGAAGTCGTTTTTAAATGGTATTCAGATAGGGTACCTTGAATGCCCGTAGATACGTGGCTGAAATTTTGCAATTTGTACTTCTTTCATACTTTCAGCAGTATCCTATGGTATTTTCCAGCAGAATAACGCGAGACCTCACACAGCAGTAGTTAACCAGACCTTGGAGGAGGACCATGTGAATTCTATGATCTGGCCCATAAGACTTCCTGACCAATCACCTATTAAACAAATGTGTGATATGATAGGCTAATCCTCTTGCTTTCGTGCTTGAACTTATGGAGGAAGTTGAGGCAGCATGGTATAGGTTTTCCCAAGAGATTTCGATCACAAGGCGTGTCATGTCAGCTATATGAGTGTATTCGTGTCCGAGGAGTTATTACTTATTAATACTTCTTTTATTTTTATTGGTGCTAAAGAAATAAATATCAATTCTTAATATTTTCCAAAAGTTTCAATTTTGATAGACTTATCTTCTGTAATACCGAGTATATGTCACACTAATCAATCAATTTCATCCATATATTGCAGAATACAAGAATGTCAGTAATGTATATTATGCATCAATCTGTCCAAAAGGTATCACCTTAATTCTTTGATATGTGCTAAAAAGGGTTAGTGGAAGTCGTAAAGATAGAGAAGACCTTCAATGCCTCTAAGAACACAATTTTAAATATCGAAATAATTATTCTAAAATATTAAAGGGTCTAGCGAACTAACATTCCTCGATGTTATCGCTTAAAATGTAGACAATTATCGGGAAATAAAATCAGCATTCGCAACATCGAAAAGTTATTGTACCTGCATCATAACTGCTGTTTACACAGCTTAGTGGCGTGCATAAAAGGCCTTTAAAATACTCCGTGCTTTAAACGTTAATAGGTAACGGCTTATATATTTATTTACAGCTTGCAGTTGGTATCTAGTATTTGAGAAAATATTAGGTAGCTTGTTTCAAATAAAAATTGATTTTGATTTGAGTTTAATATTTAATTTTATTTCTCTTATTTCGCAAATAATTATGAAAATATAATAAAACGTAGCTACGTTGCGCGTGTTTTAAAGGCTGGCTTATATACTTCTACATAATATACTATTATTATACCATATACATTGATCAAAAACAATGATTTATACTACTTATAAATATAAAAAAGCTCATCTTAACAATATGGTAATTTTGTGCGCCAAAAAGAGGTATCGCCTAGTCTTAGCTAAAACATTAGCGGTGAAACGGCAACTGCAAAAGTTTAGACTCCAAAATGCCTCCTTTTGATCACTGAGTGTTTACATGTGCGTTGCAAAGGCTTCTCGACGTTTTTGAAACATGCATTATTGTTTGCTTCCGTCTAAATAATCCTTTGCCATGGCCAGTCTTTTTTGGTTTACGTAATAGCATTACTTTCACTGTGATGTGACAAGTAATTTATATAAACGTGGATCGCTAATAGTAAAAGTAATAACCATATTAAATTAAAAGATGTAGTAGCTTGGACGAGTAACTAACTGATTGATCGTGCAAAAAAGTGTAAGTATGAAATTGTCAAGTTCGCTTACACGTCTCGGGTAATTCGAGGATCTTAACTTACGATCTCGGGTATTTGGAGGACCTCGACTTACGGTCTCAGTTCTACGAAAATACCCTTGAACTAGGAAGCTTCATTTACAAACCTTGTAATTTATTATTTAAAATAGCTCTGGTCTTGTTGTCGAACCATAAATCATAATTCCTGCACACTCTAAATATAGTATTATACTTAATACCAAGTCTGGACTATAACCTCAAAAAGTTCATTTCGGCAATTTTGACCATAAAATAATAGTGTCGCAAACGTACTAACTATAAGTAACAGTTTTAATAATTATTAATTATTTATTGTATTACAGTTAGTATTAGGTATTTGCATTAATTTTCAAAAGATATTCCTACCTTCTTTTTCCTTTACAATATCTACCAACGGCGAAGTCTATCTTTAAATTAAAGACCGGTGGGACATTTCTCTCCTTGATGTTGGCAAACCTGTGTGGATGAATGCCACTCTAGTAATATGCACATGCTGTAATCTGTCAGTTGTCGCATTGTGGTACGTTTGTTTACGTGTGAGTAGTTACGTTTAAAAGTGAATCAAAAAATCGATGTTGCCGTCAATTGTAAAATACGTGGAGTGATACGTTTCTTAAACCATCAAAACATTAAGCCAGCTGAAATTCATAGACAATTGGTTGTGGTGTATTGTGATAATGTAATGAATGAAGGAAATGTGCGAAAATGGTGTGAAAGGTTTAGAAATAACAGAATTAATGTGCATGATGAAGAACGTTCGGTGAGACCATCTATAATCAATGAGGACTTGTTGAAACGCATCGATGAAAAAATCAGAAACAATCGTCGCATTACAATTTCCGACCTGGCTCTTCGTTTTCCTAACGTTTCAAGAGCTGTTATTGATTGCATTGTGCATGACCATTTAGGCTTCAGGAAGGATTGTGCACGTTGGATGCCGTACGTCTTAACGGAACGTCACAAACAAATCCGAATGGGATGTGCTTTGTAATTTCTGTTGCGCTACTCAGAAAATGGGGATGAGTTGCTTAATTCAATTGTAATCGGCGATGGAACATGGATTTCGTATTACAGACCAAAGAGAAAACGGCAGTCAAGTGAATGGCATCGCCCTCAGTCACCAACGGAACCAACAAAGGTCAAGTCACCGCCATTTGGACGCAAAGTGTTAGCCACAGTCTTTTGGGATCAGTTTAGCGTACTATTGCTTGACTTTGTGCCACGTGGAACGACTGTAAATTCAGAAGCCTACTGCGAAACTCTTGGTAAGTTACGACGCGCCAATCAAAATCGGCGACGTGGACGGCTGACCAACGGCGTCGTACTGCTGCACGATAATGCACGTCCACATGTTGCAGGCGTGACACGTGATTTACTGAGAAGATTTGAATGGGAAATTTTCGATCACCCACAATATACTCCGGACTTAGCTCCTTATGATTACCATTTCTTTGAGAAATTGAAATAATTTTTGGGTGGTAAGCAATTCGCTAGTGATAATGAACTTAAAAATACTGTCAATCAATGACTAAACGGACTGGCGGCAGAAGAATGTGACGAAGGAATATTGAAGCTGGTGAATCGCTATAATAAATGTCTTAATTTATGTGGCGATACGTAGATCATTAATAGAATGTTTATATTTTAACAGAAACGCAAAAATATTCATAAAGTTTTCATAATACACTTTTTACAACCGAACGATCCTTAATTCACAGATAACCCTCGTATAAATAACGGAAACAAAAT